>CAUYON010044565.1:0-34502 GCA_963573935.1 Arctocebus calabarensis
GTGTCTGTCTCAAAAAAAAAAAAAAAAAAGAGTGCATCCTCCAGCCTCTGATTCTCCACCTCTTGTCATCTGAGTCTTTTCAGCTGTGTGTCCTTTCTGAATTCATGACACACAGAACCTGTGAGATTAATGAAAAACATGCTGAGATTAAGCCAGAGCTGTTACACAGTAAAAGTAACCAGAGTGGCCTTTCCCGCCTTTCAGATCTTGAGACACACAGATGCAGAAGTCATAACGGTTGTTCCCTGCCAAATTCCTGCTCTGCAGAGTCCATGTGCATCAAGAAATATTGTATACCTCTAAGTTGGGGTGACCTGTTACATAGTAAGAATAACTGTATATAGTCTTTTGCATATGGATGAAATTCATGGGTATATTCCATAAATAAACTGATACTCAAAATAATGCCTACAAATATGAAGATTTTTCAGACTTCTTTGCTTTTATTTCACTAATAAAAATAGTTAACATTGAGCAGGGGCCCTTGAGCAAATATTTTCAAGACCGATTTATCTGAAGAAATTTAGCAGCCTTTCACAATAAACTGTGGAGTAAATGTTCCAGGTATCCTTATTAAACATCTAGAGTGGTCACATATACCATTCCACAAAACCCTGTGAGGGATGATTATTACTATTAGTCCCATTTTACATATAAAGAAACTAAAGATCAAAGCAATGAAGCATTTTCTAAACTTATGTGATTAGTTGTAGAGAAAATGTGTAAACACACAATCTATCCTGGATCTCTGTGCTTTCAACCCCTACTTTCTCATGCCTCTCAACCACACCTACTGAAATGTACCTCACTTAAGATTAAACACTTGCTTGCAGACTATGTTTAAAGTAAATTCAAATGTCTTAACCTCAGTGCCACGCTTCTTTATTCAGTGTGCCTCGACAAATGATTCTAACTAATAATTCTTCTACTTTTCTGCGTGAAATAAACAGTAGTTGAGTTAATTAAGATGAGCTTTTCTAAAAATATAAGGCTGAAAACCTTCAGAAGAAGTATGTACATTGGGCATAGCAGGAAGCCAATTAGAGGTCATTAAATAAAAGTGAGTTAATTAAGTACATTAAACTGTTTCTAGGCATGGTGATCTGACCTAAAAATACACATCCTTTTCCTGCTCTATTAAATTTGAATTGTGCCCTTGAAGATCTTTGCTTTTTGGAAAAAGCTTTTTAAAGATATCTGGAAGGAGAAAATTAGAACATCAAAGGATATTTACAATCACGTAGGAATGTCCTATAGTTGGGTAAAATAGTTTCCATCATGGATGCTTTAATGAGAAAGAAGTACTTATCATGAAGGAAGAGTGACTTTCACCCTTCAAGGCTGATATTCCTTCAACTGGGAGGAATGCTTTAAACACAGAAACCACAGAAAGGAAAGAGCTATATCAGCTAACTCAACTGTGTTACATTCTGTTAGTAGAGGGACAACTGTTCATCTTAATCACTCTCATGCCCTCTTTCAGTATGCTACAGTCAGAGAACAGGTGTATTTCCTTATTGTCATCCTCACAGTTCTTTAGGGATGTGTTACCTCATCTGTGTAGGATGCTGTATTTGAGCTAACAGTGGCTGCTATATTAGGTAGTTCATATGACGATTGATTTGGCCTTGTTCTTTTTCAAGCATCTTTAATATCATCTTTATTCTATTATCTATGGTTCTGCTAATTTTAATCAACAGACATAAATAACCTTACAAAAAATGTCACAACTCTTTTCTATTTTAATGTCCTTTGTTGTCACTCCTCTACTCAGATTTCTTTTGTGATTAAAAAAATGATTAATGCAATCAATCTTATATTTCCACAGCTAAACTTAGAAATTTTCTCAACCAATCCCTTCATTAATTTCTTCCTTCTTGATAACTTTTTATTCTATAAATTAAATTAGTATTGTTATTTTTTTCTCTCTTTTCTTCTAGGAGCAGATAGAGCAACTTATTTCTGATAGTTTCCTCAGTTGTTTTCTAGGTTTAAAAGGGTATTTTCTCATTGGTCAAACCACAGGTAAGTCTTGTCCAAGGATTACCATCAGGACAGCTTTTTTGAACTTGTTTTATAATTAAACTTTTAGCTTCTTTCTGATCACCCATTTTTGCTTTATTCTCTTTATCCTTTTCATTAACTTGGTTTTACTTTTGAATTTTATTTCACTGCAAAGTTTACTATAACAATTTTCTTTAATCCAGCCTTTATTTTATTAAAATAGGTAGCAGCCATTTATCTCCAATACCATTTTAAAATAAAATAAAAAACAATATTCAATGGCCATTTCTACTTGATGTTTTGATATATCTTCTATATTTTCTGAGCATGATTGAGATTATGTACTACATATTTTATGTTGTGTGTATGTATTATTTATAATAATGTGAATAGTGCATCTATAATAATGTATATACATATATAAGTAAGCATTTAAGATTTGAAAATCACAAATGATCCAAATTCCAAAGCTTTTTGAGAACCAAAAAGATGATACTCCAAGGAAATGTTCATTAGAGAACATTGTATTTTGAATTTTCAGAATTGCAATCCTCAACCATTAAGCATTCTTGAAATGTTCAAAATCAATAAAACACTGTAATCTAAGACATTTCCAGTCTCAAACATTTCAGGTAATAGGTACTCAACCAATAATATGCACACCTAATGCACCATTTCATTTAATTAAAATAATGTCTTGGATATATCCAAAGAGGATCCTATTTGGATACTTAGAGTAAATATCTCTTAATTTTGAAATACTAATATTTTATTTTATGCTCAAATGTACATGATTTTTAGAAGTAATATAAGGACCTCTAAAAGAACTTACTCATTTGTAAGTAATGTAAGGACTTCAAAATAATTTATTCATTTTATAAAGTCCTATCATGATAGAGGTCTTAGCCATCTCTCTAAGCCCTGCCACAAATGTTTACTCTCTCTGTTATAGTAATACTAAACTATTTATAATTTTTTAAATATTATGATTACATCATAGAATTCCACTTTTTGGGCACTGAATCTAGGGAGAATTTGTTTTTCTCTGTGTTTTCTCAACAACTAGCAATAGGGTAATATAAATACTTGTTGAGAAAATTAACACACAGCTTGTCTTTTCAACATTTCTTCTACCTAAAATGCTTCATTCAATATTTCTTTATTATCTGCAAGCTTTCTCCTAAGTATGGACCATTTACTCACGTAATTTGAGTTTTACTTAGTTCTACAGTTTTGGAAAATTTAGCTCAAAGATGATTTGAATTGCCTAAATAACAAAGCCAGGACCGTGATTCAGGTTTGCTCAATCCTACTGCCCCAGATTTCCTAGGGGTCCTAAAAATGTATTTTGAAATAGCAATTACAACAAAATTATGTCAGTGCATTAATACATACATATTTTTAAATTTGAAGCAGGTGTTGGTTTTTTTATAATGAGAAACTTTTCAGAAGTGACAAATAACAGCTTTGCAATCCTTGTCAATAAAGCAAGTATTGGCAAATTTACTTAACAGTTTTAATGAAGGAATTGTAGCACTGATGCTGTTGCAGAGTTCTTGATAAAAGTGCTGCTCTTTGTGATGGGAATAATTATCACTGTATAGTAGGCATAAAAATACCCCACAATAGTCAAACACACAGAAACGAAATGCAAGTTAGAAAAATTTGTGGAAGCATGACTGAGTGTACGTATATAGGATGCCCTGATACAGATCCAATTCCTCTTGTATTTTATTTAAGATGAAATCAACATATAGGGCTTCATATGATTTTTTATGTCTAGAGTCAGTGTCATGAAAGTCAGCAATGACTCTCGTTGGTAAAGATAGTCTATGGAATAGTTGAAACTGTAACCTTTGATTTTTCCAAGTCCCCCGCTCCAGCACTATTTTGTCTGCTTTTAATCCTTTGATTAAATGGTTTCCTGTTCATACCAAAAACCTCTCTGCCAAGTTGGAATGCAGAGATATCAATAGAGTTTATATAATGATGCATTTGGGCACCTGTAATGGAAAAATACATAATTTTTATCCAGCAGGTGTAATCTACTTGGCCAGTTTTCAAATATGCAGTATCTCCCTAATGTCCTTAGCTTTATGATCAATATCATCTGTTCATTAGCAATTAATCATTTGTAACATATGATATTGAAGTGGTGTGTGTGTGTGTGTGTGCACGCATGTATGGCTTTACATAAACCAAACTTGTAAGATAAGTTTGGTTTATTTTATATTGTTTCTGTAAACCTGTATTTTATTATGCTTAATCTGGCAAACATAAGGAGGGATAAATGCAAAGATATGCAAAGAAAACACTGCAACTTGCCCCTTACAATTTTGCTATGGTATTTGAATTTCAAGGCTTCATTTTTGATCACCAGAGTTTGCTTCAGTCATCTCAAAGACACTATTTCAAATCTTTCCCAAACACCGTTCCTTAAGCAGAGAATCCCAACAGAATTTTCTTATTTCTAGTTGCAGTGAAAAAAGACAATCTTATTTCTAGTTTCAGTGAAAAAAGAAAATAGGGGCTATCTGTTGAAACTTCCCTACATTTTCTCCATTTCCCTGTTTAAACTTGTCTACAGAGGACAATAGCCCCTTCTATGAACTTCATAATGTTACCTTGCATGCTGTTGAAAAGCTTCATCTTTCAGTTACAACTTTCTAGATTATATTTTGATTCTCTCATCCCCTAAAATGCCTTGTCCCCACCCATAAACACGAATTTTAAAAGAAGACAAAATAAACAAAGAAAAAAGCGCTCACATCTTCACCTCCAACCACATTGCATGCTATTTTCTTTTAACATCTAATTTTCCTAAAAATTACTCTTTAGCCTCTCTTTATTTCCTCATTCCTTCCTGCCTTTCTTTTATAATGCATTACTGAAGTCAAACAATCTAGTAAATGCTTAATATAGTCAGGATAGTCTGTTATATGTGGGGTATACACCTACTTGTAAGTCAAAGTTACATGAGTCTGACCGATATAAAAGTCAGACCGATATATTTTGACTTTCTTGTGAAATTGAGAAATATGTGAGATTGAAAGATCACTATTCCATGAATTAAACACTCTTTAGAAGTCAGCTAGAGAGAAATAAATATACAACATAAATACAGGAGTTACCTAATTTATCATTTTATACCCTTCACTTAATAACATTTACTGAGAAACAACCACATGCCAGACACTCTATTAGGCAGTGAGTATCAATAAAAGAATGAAACAATGGCATGGCCTCTAGGTAAGAAAATATTTGGTGATGTTGGTGAAATAAATATGGAGGCAAATGAGAAGTATCTACTTCAGCCTGAGTTAGCAAAAAAGATCCTAAGAGGTTATTTCTAATTTTACCACAGGGTCCTAACAGTTAGCCAGCTGAGGCCATGGTCAAGGGACAGACTAGCACAGGGCTCTCAGACTCTTCCATAAAAGCTCATTTAACTCCAGAGGATAATGGTTCATATTCTCAGGGTGCAAAGTGGCTCAGTGATGAAAACAAAATATCTCTGTCTTGCTTTAATAGTGTGTGCAAATTGTACATAATTATGATAAGGACCTTAGGGATTTTTTAATCTCAATTTTATAGGGAGGTAACAGAGGATATTCAGATGGAAAGTGTCATTATAATTAGACTTGATATTTAGGTTTCTCATTTTGTCAGCCTTGTTAAAAATAAGTTCAAGCCTCTATCAATTTAATAAATGGCCCCTCTATTCCCATTTTCTTTAGTGTTCTGATCATGAAGGGATATTGGATATTGTCGAAGGCCTTTTCTGCATCAATTGAGAGAATTATGTGGTCTTTATTTTTTAATTTGCTTAACACATCAAATATTATTAGGCTTGTTGTACAAATATGAAAGTTAAGTTTTAGAAAGTTACACAGTTCAGATAACTTAAGAAAGATCTAACATTTATTGCCATCTATCATTCTGTAAGTATTAATGATAGCTTTTATAATTGTATTGTCTATGTTCCAGATGCTGTATATAATCTTTACAATAATTCCATTCAGGAGGCATTAATGCTTCTGTTGCTTATGTAAATTTACTGAGGCTCAGAAAGTTAAGTAATTTATCCAAAGATCATCCACCAAGCAAAAGACAAAAAGATCTGCTTGCTTCTTTCCTTTTCTCAAAGTGATCTAACTAAGGACAGATCACTGATGTGGCAAAAGATATGCAAGGAAAACACATTTGGCATTTTCTGAAACAAATGCCAAGTTTCCACATTTGGAAATGATGAATGGCGGGTCTTGACCTCTAGGGAATCCTCGAAAATGGAAGTAAATGCTCTTTCAGCCTAGTGGCTTCATCTCAGAGATACTGACTGAAGCTGATACTGATGAGCTTCTAGTACTTCTACACTGAAACGAGAGCTACAGGGACTTTGAATGTGAGCTGGCAAAAGCCTGGTTTGGGCGTCAGGAAGCATGAATAATTGTGGGCTTAGCAAATGACATGGATCCCACTGCCTTCATGGAAGAAAAATGACATTTGATAGTAATGGAGAAAATGATGATGGAAATATATAAATACATATACTTCTGAAGTCGAGTCACAGTTGTTCTTGGAACTGCACACTCTGAACACATACAGACAAAACCCCAAACAGCAAAGTGCTAAAATTATGCCATGGCAATCTGGTCAATTTATCCATATATCGTGATGGGGAGATTACATCAATTGGCTTTTCCACTTCCTTCTTATTCCTGTCTCTATTTTGTTTTTTACAGAAACATTAAAATGTTCCCCTCCTTTTTTTATTTCTTATTTTTAGTTCTTTTATAATATGGAGGCAAGCATTCATGGGATGATTATGCTTTTAACTCTCCAATGTAAGCACAACCAATGTTGCATTAATTTCCACTTAAAGTTGATATCTTTATGGATGTGCATTTATACAGGGAGGATTTCCTAAAGATCCAAGATATTGGTGTTGATGTTTTCCTTTCAGATGGCCTAGACTCCATGCGTTAAATAGTCATGAGGCAGCTGGACCTAGAGAAAGCAAAGCCAATGTGCTTTGAGTTATCAGAAAAAAGGGACCCTGTCTGAATCATGTGTGTCTCAGACCCCAACTCAACACCTAGCACATACTAGACATCTGAAAAATTTGTATGGAGTAATTATTTAGATGGTGGATACACAATAGAAACTTAAAAAATATTTTTTGGTTAGATGGAAGAAGGAAGAAAGGAAGGGCTCCCTCTGTATCTGTCATACCATCGGCTTGCAACATTCCTTGATGAAGAATCTCTGTGAATGTCCAGTGAAGGTTTGAACAAACGCTTGACACTTAGTAGGCAGTCAAAGAACGACACCAGAACAGTCAGTTCTATTTCCTGCTACATAGATGCTGTCCGCAGAGGATAATGCACAGACACTGGGCTACTTCCCAGAGCAGCCTCCTTATGCTTGGAATGCGTTTTGTGAAGTAAGTCTCTGTGTATTCCATAGCTTTGAAAGGAACTTGGGCTGTTCATTTGTACAGAAGTGGCTTGGTTTTCTTTTCTCACCACCTCTCAGAAACACATAGATGCTCATTTGCCCAAGCTCACACATCAAGACGAGGGTATAGTCCAGGCTTCTGATACCTTCACATTCATTAGAATCATGAGAAAAGTCATTTCCCCCCGAATGCCTGAAGAGTGGCTCTAATTGTACACATAGAGCCTCTGCGCCAGATCGCACGGTGGGGTTCTGACACATTGGGTGTCATGGGCTTGTGACCTCATGAATTTTTCTAGACATCTCCTTTCACTACCCAGGTACCAAGGCCACATAACCATCTCTGTTCAGCTCTCAAAAAGGGCTCTTGTGGAAAAGCTTTCCTGAAAAACAATGTTTCACTTCTCACTGGCATTTTCTTAAAACCGAGGCACAACTCTCTGCTTGGTTTTAGTTTTCTTTGGATCAAGAGACCAGATTCCACTAAGGGTCTGAAATCTCTTCTCATTCTGGAAGGAGACACTCAGGCTTTGGAAGTTTTATTCTGGGGCATAATGATTAAGCATTTTGTGCCTCAGTTTCTTCTTCTATAAAAAAGAGGTGAATGATAGTACCTATAGTATAGGATTGCTGTGGAGATAAAAAGTTATAGAAAAGAACAAATGATCCCATCTCAGGGTAGGTAAGGAACTTAAAGAGAAACTTCTCTGAAGAAGACAGGCGCATGGCCTACAGACACATGAAAAAATGCTCACCATCCTTAATCATCAGAGAAATGCAAATCAAAACTACTCTGGGATATCATCTAACTCCAGTAAAATTAGCTCACATTACAAAATCACAAAACCAGAGATGTTGGCGTGGATGTGGAGAAAAGGGAACACTTCTACATTGCTGGAGGGAGTGCAAACTAATACATTCCTTTTGGAAAGATGTTTGGAGAACACTTAGGGATCTAAAAATAGGCCTACCATTTGATCCTACAATTACTCTATTAGGTATATATTCAGAAGACCAAAAATCACATTAAAACAAAGATATTTGTACCAGATTGTTTATTGCAGCCCAATTCATAATTTCTAAGCCATGGAAGAAGCTCAAGTGCCCATGAATGGATTAATAAATTGTTGTATATGTACACCATGGCATATTATGCAGTCTTAAAAAAGATGGAGACTTTACTTCTTTCATGTTTACATGGATAGAGCTGGAATATATTCTTCTTAGCAAAGTATCTCAAGAATGGAAGAAAAAGTATTCAATGTACTCAGCCCTACTATGAAACCAATTTATAGCTTTCATATGAAGGCTATAACTCAATTATAGCCCAAGAATATGGGTAAAGGGAAGAGGGAAGGAGGGGATGGGCAGAGGGAGGGTAATTAGTGGGACCACACTTACAGTGCATCTTACAAGAGTACATGTGACACTTGTAGAATATAAAGGTTTTAATACAATAACTAAGAAAATGCCGTGAAGTCTATGTTCACTAGTTTGATGAAAATATTTCAAATTGTATATAAAACGAGCACATTGTACCCCATGATTGTATTAATGTACACAGCTATGATTTAATATAAAAAATTTCAGCATATAGCCTAGGGGAGGTGCAGGTTGGACACCTCTGCAAATTTAAGCCTAGTTTGGGGGGGCAAGGGGTCTCATAACTTGAGTGGTGATGAGGCCAGAATCTACAAAAGGTCAGCACCTTTGATTTCTTGGTGTGCCTGTTTTCATTAATGAAATGAAGATGACGTGCCCATCTCACAAGGTTGATGAAAGAATCAAGTAAGCTAATTCCTTTTAGGAATCCACCCAGATAGTTGGAATGTACTAAGTTCTTGCTTCCGGACTTTTCCTCCTGGCTAAAATGAAAATTCCTCTTTGAGTCTTAAAACCTAGTTCCCTGGTGGGCACAGTGGCTATGATTGCCCCTTTCTGGACCCACCCAATGAGGTAAGCAGGGGAGGCTAATATTACTCCCATTCTTCAGATAATAAGACTGAGTTTCAGGGAGTGAGTTGCCCAAGGTCATGTAGCTCAAGTAGCTCATGAGAAGAAATGCAAATCCAAGTTTATCTGACTTCCCTGGCGCCTCCTGTTGAGACCTTCCTCTAACCTCTCCTAGCACGGTGAGCTGTAATTTTATAGAAGACAATTTTAGTCTCTTCTCAACGGGTGGTAAAAATACTGGTGAGGGAGGTCACTCCACCTTGGCGGCTGCTTGGAAGGCCTGGAAATGTGTAGGAGGCAGAGGGAGAGGGGTGGAATGACATTCGGCCCCCCACACTGTGAGAGTTGAGGAGGTGGGAGACATTGGGACAAGTCAAGCGTAAAGGAAGGATGAAACTTCGCAAGCACTGCCCTATATAAACACAGCCGTGGCAGAGGGAAGGTTGCCCACAAGGACACACTTGACATTTCCTTCGGTCTTTGAGGGGAAGGGCTGAGTCATCACGGAAACACCATCGCTTTCCCTCCCCCAGGATGTAGACAACTGAGGTGTGACTCTACAGTAACGGGACTGATGCTTTGCATTCCTGAGCTGCTCCCGCAGCCGGAGGAGGATGGCCCCTTTCATCCAGCAAGTTCCCCCATGCTCTTCACCTTGGCCTTCAAGGTTCCAAACCACTGTTCTAATCTCTCCTACTCCTCACCAGTATTCTCCTGGCCTGGAATCAGACACCTTGATCGTTTTAATTTGTAGGGAACATATTTTTACCTACTTGGAGACTCATGTAAAATTTCAACTACCATTAACAGAAGGCCCAAGTTGAAGTGGCTTAAATGTCAAAAAAAAAAAAAAATTATCTTGAATAAGAAGTAGGAAGGGTTTATTAACTCAGAGGCTTAAAGTCAGCAGCCCCCCTTTTTCTGTCATCTATGAGGGTTAGTTTTATCTTTACATTCGTAAGATTATGGTCCCAAGAAAGATACCACGTCTCCAAGCTTCACCCCCATAAACAGATGCCCCTAGGTCAGAAAGAGGGGTCTTTCTCCTGGTGAGGTTTTTGATCTTTTAAATCAGAGAATAAAGTCTTTTCACAAGTCCTCAGGGAGGGAGAGGAACATTTCTTTTTTGGTCAAATTTCATCCTCCTCTTGGCTCAGTCTGTGCCAACAGGATTAGAATTGCTATCACCAACTTAAACCAATGAAGACTCACTCCCTGGAGCTAGAGAGGGGGGCCCTTCCACCAGGTCAGGTCTGTCCAGAGGAATAGACAACACTAAGTCAAGACTTGCTGGCAAGGAGGGAGGAGAAAAGCAAGGCTGTTGGGTAGGTGATCAGGAGGGTCTTCTACACTGTTACCTAATACATACCCTACCCAAGCCTGCTGTGAAGATTCAAAGAGACATGTATAAAATACCATGCCTGGTTTCTGGCAGGTAAATGATACATGTTATATTCTTATCCTAATTTTTATCCCTCTCCCATTTGCTATTTTTCAGATTGGCTCACAGCTTTAACCCATATACTCTCTGCTTAGAATATCCCTATGGCAACACTAACAGTACCCAAAGGCTCGTCTCAAATGCCAAGTCTCCCATAAAGTCTTCCTTGACTTTTCAACCCTTATTTATGGTTTTATCACACTGTGTCTTGGTATTTGTGTACTAGAGAGCTCTTCTGACCAGTGATCTTCAGCTAGTGTGCCTTGAGAGGATCTTAGGTGTGCTGCAAAGTTTTTGAAAGACCATTAATTAAATTATTTTCAAAGGAAGTTCAAAGCACAAGTATATTCTTTTTCTTCTTCTTCTTCTTTTTTTTTTGATCCGCATAATTTAGGTGTCTCACTGACGTCCAACTATAGGTTCAAATGTGCTATGAGATTAAAAAAAGGTTGAAAAATACTGCTCTAGAGTATGCATTCCTCAAGCTTGAAAATAGGTCTTATGAATTCCTAAGTTCTCTGACTATCTCCTTAGCAGGCCCAGCACATAATAGGTACCCAGAAAATGGCTGTACAATAAAACTAAAGCATTTTGTTCAAAGCTGCTACCTTGAAACTTCGGTGTTGGCCAGAACTTGTGGCATATTTTTTTCAACTGTGGTAAACTAGACACAGCATAAAATTTACCATCTCAGCCATTTTTAGGTATATAGTTTAGTGCACTAAGTTGATTCCCATTACTGTACAAACATTGCCATCATATATCTCTAGAACTTTAAAATTTTCCCAAAGTGAAATTCTGAGCAACAAATCTCCATTCTTCCCTCCCTCCAGCCCCTGGCATCCACCATTCTAGTTTCTATCTCTATGAACTTGACTACGTTAAGTAACTCATAACACTAAAATGCTGTAATATTTGTTCTTTAATTTCCTGTTTGTTTCACTTGGAACTGGGTCCTCAGGGTTCATTGCTATTGTGGCGTGTGTCAGAATTTTATTTCTTTTAATTTTATTTCTTTTTCAGGGTCCTATTCCATTTACGCATATGCCACATTTTGCTTATCCATTCATCTACTGATGGACATTTGGGTTGTTTCCACGTTTTGACTATTGTAAACAATGCTGCTGTGAACTTTGGTGTACAAATACCAAATATCTTTTGTGTTCAAATCCCTCCTTTCAGTTCTTTTGTATCATGCCCACAAGTGGAATTGCTGGGTCATATGATAAGTCTATGTTTGTTTTTTTTTTAGGAACCACCATCCTGTTTTCCACAGTGGCTACACCATTGACACATTCTTCTGACTTGGACCAGTGGTAGCAAATCTCAGACCTTAGAGAATGGAGGTGAATTTTTTTTTTTTTAATTGTTGGGGATTCATTGAGGGTGCAAGAAACCATGTTACACTGATTGCATTTGTTGGGTAAAAATCTTACAATTATGTTTTGCCCCCAAAAGGTGTGGCACACACCAAGACCCCACTGGAGGTGATTTTTTAACACCAGCCAGATATCATGTCAGTTTTGTCTGTTATAATCCCTCAAACCTACAATGACAGGTTTCAGGCAAAGGGGAGATGAAGGGGGATTGGCAGATTCCAAGTTCATGGTCTGAGCCATGCAGAGCACTAACTGTGTGGCCTTCAGCAAATTGCCAAACATCACTAAGCCTTGAGTTTTTCATCTGTAAGGTGGGAGTAACAAGGACTGCACCTCTTTGAATACTGTGGGAATTAATAGGATAGTACAGGTGAAGTTCTCACGGCAGAGCCTGACAGAGTAATCAATATCATATTAAAATATGATAACGATACTGAATAATGGGCTGGGCTCACATACTGATTTTGAAAACTAATCTCAGAGGGAAATTTCAAACTAGCTGGGTCAACAGTGACCCTGAATGAGTGTTTAGCCCCTGGAGGTATCTACCTCGATGCACATAATTCATTTGGATATCACAGTTTTGTCACATGTTGCCTTAGCTTAGATTCTTTTGGTTACTAGTAAGAGAAGCCAGCTCAAATGGGAGAAGGGAAAATGGAAAATTTATTTTAGGAATATGAGGGGGTGGTCTTCAAGAACCCCACAGTAAGACATAGCCAGGCAGTGTGTGTCTATTTGTGTCTGGTGCCCTGTGATAGCTCTGTGCTGCTTTTTCTTTGGGCATCTGCTCTGCTCTCATCCTTTCTGAAGATTGGCTTCCTTTGCTGGTTGCTATACATGATGTGCCCACAGCTCCTGGGTTTTGTGCCTGTCAGCTCTTGTCACAAAAGCTAAATTGCTGAATCTGAATTCCAATCTTAAGTTCCCAGGGAAATCCAATTGGCCTCAGGGGGTCAGGGGCTCATCCCCTGGGAAACTGGGACAGGTAGACTGTGTGAAGTTCAGGTAGAAAAGACTTGGCTGCCAGAGTGGCTGGAGGTGGGGAGTTGGTGGGAGCCTTGGAAAGAGGGAATTTTTGTGTTTTTGTAGCTCCACCAACAGACATTCACCACAAAGGAATCTAACACTCAGTGTGGTGTTTATTCACATAGTAAACCAATTTAAATCATTTCTTTAAGCATTTAAATTGCTTTTTGGCTATCCAAAGGGCAGAGGGATTGTCTCCCCTTTTTAAATCAGAAGTTCAGCCAAGAAATTGGGTTAAAGGAATCCTTAGACCGAGTGTTCCCCTTCACGTTTCTTCTCAATTAAACTAGTTTGTATGTTCCAGATGTCATTCTCTTTCAAGAAGTCTGCCCTGGACAGGAAGACTGGTCCTTGGCAGTATTACAGACTGTGGATGGATGGCCCATTATTACAATGCTATAGATGTGTTTTGCCAGCACAAAAGGGGAAAACAAATACCACAGAAGAAGACGACAGAGGAAAGGTCTTTAACATTTTAGCCACTGAAGTCTTACCATCCTTCAGGACCTGGAACTCTGCCATCCACCCACTTGGCCACTACTGGACCAGAAATGATGAACATAAGTCACTGTGGGTTTTTTGGTTTTTCGAAAATAGGAGAAAAGAGAAGTGGCTAGAATGTGATGTGCCTGGGTTTCTAGATATATCTTCTTATATAAGGAGAGGAAAGCCCCCAAAACATGGTATGGTAGATGTCTGTGCAAGGGTCTCCCAAGTCTCACTGTACAGAAATGAATGGCCTCTCCATAATCGTACTCCACAGGTACAACCACTGGAAGTCTTTGGTTTATGATTCTTCAGTTTTTTTTGTATACATGTATGCTAATAAAGTAAAAGCACACTTTTCATGCTTATAATTATTTTTACCTAAGTGGGCCATACAATTTTGAAGCTCTGAATTTTCTTTTTTCACAACAATATATGTTAGACATTTTTCCCTGTCATTCTTTGCAGGCTACAATTTTCCATTGAATAGATGCACTTTATTCATCTGGTCTCTCTGTACAGCTATTCTAAAAATTAGAAAAATATTTAACATTTATATTTTCCCTCATTCTCTCTCTCTTGCTTCTTGTATCTGTAACATTTTATTGGGTGAAGGTGATTTTTGGATCAAAAGTCAGAAGTGGCTCAGTTCACTCTGGTGGCTGCACAGTTGCTTTAATATTAGCATTGCTCTATTCACTGTGAGGCTCAATTATTTGGTTATTTATTTTCAACTTAAAGAAATCGCCCTTCTCTGTCAATTAGATGGCATAGGATATTCATAGACCTACAGAAATCTAAGGGGGGTTTTGGAGCTATAGGTCTGGGAAGAGTCAGAGATCAGGGTTGGACAGCTCCTCTGTAGACTCTGAATTGCTTTTCGATTTTTCCCCCTTGTTTAGTTTCCATGGGAATTGGTGGAATGGATGGTGTGTGTGTGTGTGTGTGAGAGAGAGAGAGAGAGAGAGAGGGAGAGAGAGAGAGAGAGAGAGAGAGAATGTCTGTAGTATGCATCAGTGTCTATCAGAGAAAAAAAGGGGCAGGCAAAGATGAACTCCCCAGGGCAAATGCTGATCTGTGCAAAGCCCAAAGAAGCAGCCAGGTGGAATTTTGGGGTCACCAGGCTGTAGAAGAAGTGATCCTAGTAAATTAGGACAAAGCTCAGGGCAAAGCTTGGATGCTATTTCTGTGGTTTTCATGAATTTGGAAAATTGATTCCTTTGCCAGTATAATGATGCCTTGGGTGTCCCTGATTAATTAAATGCCTCTGCGCCTCTTTTGCAAGAAATGTTGTGACTTCTGTGTAACACACCATGGCATAAACTAAAAGATCCTGGGAAAAAATCTCTGGTGGTTCTTATTATTCATATTTGTTCAGGCCACAAATGTTAGAAAATAGCATTCCTTTAAGATGGATGCTGGCTGCCAGGGGTGTGAGGCTGGGAGGTGCAGTTGGTGAGGGGTGGGTAAGAATTTAGCATGAATTCAAGGCATCTTGCTTTCAAAACACTGTTGTCTGTAGTGATAGAAATGTTAGTCTGTGTTGCTTAGAAGGGCAGCCTATCTTAGAGAAGCTTTTATTCTTCAAGTGCTAATTTAAGCACAGCGTGGTTTCCTGAGTATAAATACAGATTTGGTGTGTACTCTACTCGATATATGATTGTATATCTGCAAAACCACCTTGTTCTTAGTCTCACTTTACTGATGCAGAGGAAAATGGTCAGCCTTCCAGTCTGGACTTTTCTCCTCAGACAGGGATAGTTTTCTAGGGACCAAAGAGATTGTTTTGCTCTTTCTGATGATAAGTACATTGTTTTTCACGGGAGACTGTTCTTTTAGTGTATAAAGCCCCTTTAATCCATGATTTTATTTGTTTCTCTAGAAATCCTGGAGGGTTAGCATAGATTGTTACCCTCATTGCTGCAGGTGAGGAAAATGAGCTCCTTGACAGAAAATAGGGTTACCGCGGCCTCAGGGTGATGAGTAACATGGACTTCTGGGTTGGGGAGCACTGGGTTCAAATCCAAGCTTTGCCTTTTATTATCTGTGTGACCTTTACCATGTTATTGAATTTGCCTGTTTCTCAGTCCCCTTTTCTATAAAGCCAGAATAGTAATTTCTACTCTCCTGGGATTATTGTGAGATTAAGTGGAATAAACCACATTAGGCATTCAGTACAGTGCTTGGCACATAGGAAGTCTTCAGCAAATGCAGAAACTCTAAATTACGCATTCAAGGACAAAAAGATGGTAAGTTAAAGAAAAGGACTAGAGTTGGAGTCTGAGCCAAGTGTGTTTTTTTTAACTACCTCATACAGGATGTCCCAAAACTCTTTTGGAAGTGAATTCTTTCTTATTGGAACAATCTAGAACCACACCTTTGTGGAAGATGAGTATTTGAAATGGATCGATTCTGCCAACTTGAGGCCAATTTTAGGAATAAAGGTACACAAGAGCAGCTGACACATTCAGAGCCCCTACTATGTGCTGAACAGGTTTGTAATGCCACCTCATTTTATCATTACACTCTTGCTCATTACAAAGACAAGGAACGGGAGGCTGGTGTAGGCAACTTGCCCCAGGTTGCCACGAGCTAGCGAGCACCAAATTCACCTTTTGGCTGCTGCAACAAAGGGGCACAAAAAAGGCCCAGGAGACAAATTTGGGCTGAGAAGGTGTGGGCTGTATTTGATTTGCCTGCCTGTTCAGAAGACTCCTTCCTCAGTCTGACTCCCTGGACTATTTCGGGGCTGCCATGTCATTTCAATCCCCCTCAAAGAGCCCTGAAGAATGCGCGAGGAAAAAAGAAACCCGAGGAAATCTATTATTGGCACTCGCCCCTGATTTGCTATTATGACGTCCATCCTGCAAAGAAGTGTTTATCCCCTTATAAGGTTCCCAGCATCAATTTAACTGTGTTATCTCCCAGTAGATGATACAAAATGCAATCTCAGTAGCATACGGCAGAGAGAAGTGGGAGAGTTTCTTGGCTGAGGAATGAGAGAGAAAAATTAAAAAGGGCCTACTATGCTGAGTCACTAAGGCAAAGCAGCTTACTATGGACCACATTTAGGCCTGAGCCAAGACACAGCAGTTACTGGTTAGGGCCGCTGAGATGTTCCTCATTGGGAACGCATCTTCTGAGAAGCTGCAGCCAAAAAAAGGGGGGAAAAACGCCAACATCCTGAACATTTTAAGTTCATCAGTTATATTTTTATACAGTTAAATCAAGTACAAAAACAGAAAAAAGAAAGTCATGTTTCCACCAGCTTTCCTCGAGCCTCCCCCAACACAGGCGCACCAGCGCATGCCTTAGCTCTCCTCTCTTTGTCCTCATAACAATCTACCCAGAATCACCGAGTGCTGTTCCCCAGCTCCGCTCTGGCTCAGAACAACAAATGCTTTCTCTCACTGCAGCCTTGCAAAAACCCACGTGGGGTGGGCACGTTTACTATTCCTGTTTTTGCAATGAGGCAACTGAGGCTTAGAGATGTTCAGTAGTGTCAGGGACAAAGAGGGACAGAGCCATAGTCAGAGCCAGGCGATTTCTGACCCCAGAGACGAAATGTCTAACTGCAACACTGTGACTTCATCACTGCCATCTCAAGCTAAGAGATCAAGAAGCGTTTTAGTGCTGGGGTCGCAAATGTAGCTTATTACCAGAAAAACATGGCGAGCTTAAAATAAAACAGAAAAAATGAAACAAAATGGAAAACCTCTACCGATTCTGGGAGATTTTTATTGGGATGGTTTATGTTACATCCTGGATATTTAAATTCAGTGAACTCCTCCACTCAGGTGATTTTAATCAAATCTAAATTGGGGAACATGGATCAGATTATCTCATTGGTTAAAGGCAGCAGTTTGGAGGAATGGTGATTTGCCCATAGAGGTAACTCAAGTTGGCGGTGCGCCACAACTAGATTCCTGCTCCTCTCCCTTTATTCCCGTTTGCACCACTCAATTGATGAACCAGCAACATAGAATCATCAACTCTGGGAACTGGATGATGAGCCTTGTTTGTGGGAGGAGCACATTGTGGGGTCTGGAATATTAGCAGGATCAGCAGGGAAGATTCTTGGGCGGTGGTAGATCTCCATTCAACCACGTTCCATGCAAGGCTCTTAGTTCTCAAGAAGTAGGAACTGGAGAGTTGGGGAATTGCAAGTCATGCCTGGGATATTTCCTGGCAATTTGAATTGCCAGAAGCATAGACATGAGAATAATGGGAATTCTGTGTGAGGACATGAAAATATTCCAATCTGAGGAACATACTAGACTCAGATGAAGAAGTACTAGATGAGGTCCGTAGGAAAATAAAAGTCATATTAAGAAGAACATGTAATTTTTTAGATCACCTGCAGTAAGCTTTTGCTGTTTTGTTTATGCCCAGAATGTAGAGCACCTTTCAGTGGAAATTCGGGGGGAAGTTGCTCTAAGTACGTCCATGGAAGTGGAAGAGGCCAGATTGATGCTCCCTTCACCTCTAGAAGTTGGTGCATGGACATGGTGGACAATCAGAGATTCCCAGCCAGATTGTACAGCCAGTCAACTGACATTAGAATTCAGTTGGTGCTCGATGTAGGGCATTCAAGGGCCAGCAGTGGCAGAGGACACCAGGCAGAAGCTATGTCCAGCGTCTAAGCAATCTGTTTGTGGGATGTGGCCTTGGCTATAAACATGGCCACTCAGGTTCCCTTACCTCTTGCCCTTTGCCCCAAGCAGACTCTCCAGCCTCCCACTGAATCTGGGAGTCATTCAATGCCCAGCCAAAAACTTTCTTTGCTGCTTCAATTAGCCAGAATCAGTTTATACTTTGTACCCTTTGCAGCCAAGAATCTTGACCCATGTGCCTTTCTCCACTGAAGCCTCCTGTCTCCATGTTAAAATTCCTCAACAATTTTCTGTTTGACCTGTTCCCAGTCTTTTCCACAGTGAAATGAAGTAAAAATACCACTTTTAAATGCATTGATTTATTAAAATTTTATTTGTGAGCTAGCTATCACTCCATCACTCCAATTTTTAAAGATGAGGAACTGGAACTAAGAGAAATAATGTGGTATAGGTGAACGAACACCTTCTGCAACAAATTGGGTAGACCTGGAGACCATTATTCTAAGTGAACTATTGTAAGAATGGAAAAGCAAACACCACATGTACCCACTATTAAATTAGAGCTAATCATTCAACATTGATGGGCACACATGGAAGTAAAACTCAATGGAAATCAAGCTGGTGGAAGGGGAGGTGAGGATGGGTAAATTCGCTTATTGGGTATAATGCACACGATCTGGGCAACAGGCACACATAACTTTGTCTCAAACTGTACTAAGAAATTCTTATAACCAGTGTGTGTAACTCCATAATATTCTGAAATAATAATAATAATGATAAAAGGACACCTGGATTCAGATCCTGACTCTGATCCTTAGCTCTTTGGGTGAATCATATTACCTGTCTGAGTCTTCATCTATCTAAAGGAGGCAGTGACCACCTATCTCCCAAGATTTCTGGGAGGATGAAATACATGGCAAAATAATCCTTATGTCTTGACATATTTTATACATATCTTACATAAAAGGAATTTGTCACCATTATAACTTTATCATCCAATCTCGTGCATTTTAATTCACATTATATGTACTGCATTTCAGAAGAATAAAAATTATATCCTAAAAACACTCCCATCCTAAAGGATGCCGATTCAACATACAAAAAATGAATACTTTTCAACACAATTGGTTTTCAACGGTGTTTTGATTCTGATCCTGTCAATGGTTCATTTTCTTGTACTTGACAGAGTATTTTGCCTCAGTTAGGGCTATGTGATGGGAACATTTGGCTGAAGGCATCTCTTCTGAGAAAGAGGAGCCAGTACTGGTCCCAATGGATTGAGCATTTTCCCTAAAACGTGTCTGGGAATAGAAAGAGAAATTATCTCTTTTAATTGGAAGGCTGTCCTGTCCTGCTGGAAGCAATAAAGCCATCACTTAGAACACTTGTCAGTGGTGCGGATTCCAGAAGCTCCTCCTAGATGAAATGCCAAGGGCTTAAAGTGGGGTGGGGAGAGCTTTGGGCTGTTCCTTGGATGTCGGATGGAAATGCCTTTCTGGGCACAGAGGCTTTTTCTAGAGGAACGATTCTGCTTGTGTGCCTGGCTGGTGTTGTGGTGTCCATTCTGCATTGAGGATTTGAGAGACTGATATTAAACCCCAAGTAAGATGGGGAAGTGTGGCCTTTTCCTTATTTCCTCTATGTCCAGAGCTGGGACCAACTGGATTTTTCTGAGCTTAACTATTTATGGAAAGTTCTTTCCAGCTAGACCTTCCTCCCCACTTCTTTTCCCATGCTGCAGGCCCTTCTGGGGACCTTCATTGAGTCTAAAATACAATTTTTATTTGTTTCTATACCTGTCCTTGCTCTCCACTCTCAATTCCCTGACCCCTCTCTACTGTGACCTCTCATAAGAAAAGATGTCATTCTTCTCATCTAGGGCTGATTATTGCACTTGGTCTTGACCCCATCTCATCCTACATTTTCATTCCCTTTCTTCCCTTGCAGACTCTTCAATATCTGCTTTTATTTCAGCTCTATCACCACAGACTGTAAATGCACTACAAGATTCTATTCTCTTAAAAAACAAAACAACAAAAAAGAAACACTTTCTCTCAAACCCAGTGTTCTTTGCTACTGCTCTGTTGTCAAACCACTGGAAAGAGTTACTTCCTGTTGTATTTCCTTTGCCTTTTTCTGGCTGTTCTCTCTGTGGAGCTGAGAAACTTCTCTTTCTCAGTGTATCAATTGCTAATGCAGCGGACTCTTTCAATCTTTGTCAACCTGAAGACTGAAGCGTTTGACTGTGATGACCTTTCTCTCCTCCTTAAACCTTTTTTTCTTTTTTTCGTTTCCTTCATACATCCTCTCGTTTTCCTCTGGCAGTTATGTTATGCTACGCTTTACAACTATACTTTCTCATCATCTCTACTGTCTTTCTGTCTTTTTCCCTTCACCTTGCCCCTTAAATGTTGATGTTGCCCAAATGTGATACAATAGTCATTGCCCCTAAAATTTCGTTCAGCTCTCAGGCTGATCTATCAATTTCAGAGAAGGTAGTTTCCTACCCCATACCTGGTGTGCACATCACGATAGGCCTAAGCAGGGATATGAATCCCATTTTCCTCCACTAGTGATCTTGCTAACAATCCAGCTACAGTCAATGAGATGTAAGGACAAATCTGCTGCAGGTCTTCTAAGAAGAATTATTTTTCCATATGAAAAGACAGAGTCTTACAAAGTAAAACTCTTTTGTTCCTACTTTATATTCTTACTTGGAACCTGGTTGGGTGAGGGTATGGAGTTTAGGCTGTGGCAGCCATCTTGAGACCATGACAGCAAGCCTGGAGATGAAAAAATCAACATGCAGAAAATGGCGGAATAGAAACAGGAAGAGCCTGTATCCTTGATGATATCACTGAACTCTGGACTAAGCTCTGAATCACCTACCTCTCTGATCCTTATTATGCAAGGTTATTAAATAGCTTTGTTAATAAGTTAACCTATTCTTAGTTGGATTTTTAATACAAAATTACATCTTTATTTCTTTGTTATTGTTTAATTATCTTTTTAATTGTTTGGGATTCATTGAGAGTTCAAGAATTAGACTACACTGATTTGTTAGCTAGATTTTTGACTTGCAGCTGGATGCATTCTAAGTTGTACTGCAGGGTTAAGTTTGCTTTGATTCTCTTCTCTTCTCTTTATATCTTCTCTTTTAGGAAAATCTTACGATATCCATTGTTGCAAGTACCCCCTGTACCTGATGACTTCCAAATGTATAACTCTAGCAAACTTTGACACATTTTAATTCATCTTTTCCACAAACCTATGAGGAAAGTCTTGTCGTTATCATCATTTTACAGGTAAGGAAACTGAGCCAAAGGGTTAACTTGCCCAAAGTTCATAGAGGTATTATAGGTCAAAGTGACTTTGGAACCCCATTAGTCTGACTCCAAAGCCTGAGTTCCTAAGCACTATAATCTGCTTCCCATTGACAGAGTTCAAATGTTAAAAAGCTCCTCTTTTTATAGAAGTTTAATCTTCTCCTCATTCATTCCACCTTGGTTGGCAAGACACTTATTCTGAATGTTTCTTCTGTCTTCTTTGTTAGCTCTTCAGATACTGGAAGAATCTCTTTCTTCTCTTCTCTTCTCTAGACTACAGAACTGCTTAGGAACAGTTGCCAGAATAGTTCTGCATATAACAGGGTTCTCAGATCATGAGAACTAAGCCATGGTCCAACTGGGCCATTGCCCTTTACTCCAGACACATTCTAGTTTATGTTCCTCTTTAAAAGGGATGTTCCTCACTGGATCTAATACTATACACGTGGTCGGACCAGGGCAGGGACCAAAGCTCACATTCTAGAAATTCCACATATTAAGCTTTACTAATTATTGACCACTTACAGTGTACTACACTCCATGCTAGGTATTATGCATGCACCAACATTTTTCAGATTTTCTGCAGAACTATCCTGATAACAGTCAAGTCAATGTGTGTTCCTAAGAAACCAGGAGCACAGACCATGCAAAGCTGTCTACTATCTTGAAAGTTCTTTACCACTCTGAGCTTTAAAAACAGCATCAGAGCTTTCCCTCTATTCAGTAGTAGCTCCCTGTTTGGCTTAAAGTAAAAATAGATTGTAAATGATTTGCCATTGAGTAAAATAGAAGCACTGGGAACATGCCTTGTGTTTATGCCATGGCCTCCCATACTCCCAGTCATACTGCCAAATACTCCTAGGAATTTGCCAGCCTCATCTGAGAAGTGTGGCCATACATTATCTTTATTACTTACAACAACCAGGCAAGGGAAGCATATTTTGGGATAGCTCAAGAACAGAGGCTCAGAGGTAATTTGCCCAAGTTCTCAAAGATAGTTAGTTGAATCTAGCTTTGAATCTAGATTTGCCCAAGTCTTTGCTATTACACTCTGGGCTGCCTTTGAAGAGAATGTATATGTTTGAGCACATATCTGAGAATCTCACTTGTGTCTTCCACATCACAGAGGATTCCTTTCTCAAATACGTTTGAGCCAACCTGATTCACAAATACAAACATTCTTCCACGAGCTCAACTCAAGCTGGTGTGTGGCTCTGCTGGCTTTTGTCCACCTTGGAGCCTGTTTCTTGGGATCTGCTGGAAGGATTCTATGCAGTGAGAAATTTGAGTTTTGGACCCAAATTCTGGACTTGATGTCTATTTCTGCTACCTTTCCTTCCTGCCATCTGCTTGAGCTTGTCTAGGTAGTTCTGAATCCTAATTTGGTGAACAAACCTGCCTCCTTATCCTTATGGTAGGAATTGCTATTTCTTGCTATTCCAAGTTCCAAGGAACTTTTCTGGAGGCCATCAATAGACTACAGAGCTATTATGTAGCATTCTTACTGAAGCATCATCAAAAACAGATGATGTGTGTTTGAGTGCATGTGAGTGGTTTTCAGGATTCAAAACTACCCATCTCTAGCAAAGCAGGCTCTGACATCCACTGCTCATTCTTCTCAGTGTTGTCAATTAAAGAAGTGTTCTTGGTGGATCTGAGAGTAAAAATCCAGACATTCAAACCCTGTTTGTTCAACAAAGAGAATTTTTTTTTTTTTGGTGACAAAATTTGCCCTTCTGTGTTCTCCACAGCCCTCTGTGACCCCTCTCCTCTTCAGCATCCTTCCTGAAGACTGCTCCCTTCTCACTTCCCCACTTCCTCCACCAGTCTTTCCCCTAACTTGTCAGGGAGTCTAGGTGCCTGCCTCCAGTTCCTGCCCTGCCATTAAAGCCCAGAGTTTGAGGAAGGAACAACGTGACAGCTAGACACATTTATCCTAAATGCAGTTTCACTGGTGCTCACACTTACCTTTTAACAAGTGGAGAAGTTGTGGGCCAGAGAGAAAAAGTGCTAGAAGAGAGAGAGGAGCAAATGGGAGGAGAAGATTAAATTATAAGCTCTCTGATCAGTGTCTAAACCAGCTAAACCAGCAAAATTGGTCTGTATTATCAAGGCCAAAGTAGGTCTCTGTCTTCCTGTGCTTATCCTAAAGAACCACCCCCTCACCCCCCATGAGAGCAGTGGAAATGATTAGTTGAAAATGATTACTTGAAGCAATGGGGTCCATTGACAGGGTAGAGGAAGGGTGAGAGGGATAAACCATTTCCTTCTCTAGAGAGAATATCCAGAACAAAGGAACAAGATGCCTTAAGTATCTTGGGCAATGAAGTTTCCATAACCATGGGCAGAACCATAGTAGCTGCCCTTGATGACCAAGGACAGTCATGCAACTGATTGAACCCTGCTGCTGGTAGGCAGCTGTCTGCTCTTGCAGGTAGGACAGAGGAGCAGGTTGCAAGGCAATGGTGTGGGCCTGTGCTTCCTAATGCTGGCAGCACTGAACTTAGGTGAGCCTCTCACCTCCTTGCAACTCCAAGCAATCCATCAGCTACTGTGACTTAGTTTGTCCACTGGCCCTCACTTCCAAAACACTGTGCACTTTCCACTGTACTGATTTGGTTCCTACTAGATGTTTGAGAGCCCTGAAGGGTGAACAACTAGGAAAACGGCTTCAAGTAAGGAGACAGGATCATGTAGTAGTGCTTCGGCATTAAATCTCTCAAGCTAAACTTTCTAGGTTCATCCTGATAGCCACAGAAG
Organism: Arctocebus calabarensis; assembly: GCA_963573935.1. NCBI lineage: Eukaryota > Metazoa > Chordata > Mammalia > Primates > Lorisidae > Arctocebus > Arctocebus calabarensis. Next base: position 24,449 of record CAUYON010044565.1, read on the forward strand.
GTTTAGCAAGTCATCTACCCTTTCTAATCGTCAGCTCTCTCATCTGTAAAGAGATAATATCTGAGCCACTTGGAATTCTGGAGACGACCAGATAAAATAATGCTCATGAAACTATGGAACCATAGCAAGTGCTTGGTAAATGCCAGACACTGAGGCTGTGTAATCAACTAATCATTTGCCTTTCCCAATTAGTGTAATGTAGAAATGGGGAATGTATCAGGGCCCATGTAATTTTGTGTATGGTGTAACAGAAAAGCACTGGACTAGAAATCTGCTCTGCTATTGCCTTCCTGTGTCAACTGGGGAAAATCTTTCTCATCTCAGGCCTCAGTATTCCCATCTGTAAAATGAGGGCTCACCATGATCCTTCTATAACATTTTGTGCCCTGATTTTCAGTGACACGAGTCACTAGGGATGGTATTTGGAAATTAGAGGCAGCTATGCATGCTGCTCCATGCTAAAAGCATCCTATTTTCTTGTCCTCTCCTTTAAGCAAACTGAATGAATGGTGGTGGTGGTTGGTGGTGGGTGGGTAGTGGAGGGCTGTATCTGAGGCATGGAAAACATAAGAACATTGGATTCAAGAACAGATTTTTTCAGGGGGAAAATGTGTGTGTGTATATTTTAAATTAGAAGTCCAACAGAGAGATGGGAAATGGAAATGGCTTTATTCTTATGATCAGAAAGTTACGTGTGACAGAGTTATGACTAATTCACAGGTAACGTAAGCACCAGAGGAGAGCTTTCAGGAAATGGATTGGCATGTGTGCTATTTTTACTGCCTTCCTCCCTCCCTGGCTGTCCAGAGCTTCAAGTGAGCCTTGCTCATGGGCAGGTGGGGAATTTCCTTGAGGTATTGAATATACTGATGTGGTCCGATAGCCTATTTGTTTCATCAAAAGAGAGGGGGAGGAGCCAAGGTGAAGGGCACGTGATAGGATGAAAAATGAACTCAGAGAAATATAATCCCTTATTGCCAAGTCCTGTCTCTGAGAGCCTAGGCTCTAGGTTACCATTTGGGTTTGCATTGGACATCATTTCTGTCCAGGCCTCTGACCAGTGTGCTTCCTTTCTCTGTTGTTGACAGTACTGTAGGCAGTTCTACAGCAGGTTCTACATAAGAGAGCCATCAAAAATGCTCATCTGACCAACAAGAAGAAGGAGGGGGCCATGGAAGCACCACACACTAGGCTTGTTGATTCTCACACATTCTCTATTCAATCTTCACAATAGCCTATGACATAGGTGTTGCCCTCCTTGTTTTAGTTAAATAAACAGAAGTTCATAGAGACTAAGGAGCTTGCCAAAGTTTAGGGAGCTAAAAAGTAGAAAACCTGGTATTTGGACCAAGATACATCTGACTCCAAAGTCTTTGTTCTTTCTAAAAAACCATACTTCCAGGTGAGCATCATCTGCTCAGCCAAGAATCAGGGGATAGACTTACTTTTCAGTCAATCTCCTACAACTGTTCATTTATTACCTGTTTTTTAGCTTCATCATCTCCCTTGGTCTATATTGAAAGGTCATTATAGAAAAGACAAAATTCAGTAAGAATATATTGAGTATGTATCATGCAGACTAAACTTAAGTTTCTGACTATCTAAAGGCAAAGAAAGAATATGAATCAATGAATATTACATAAAGCGTGAAAGAAATATGCCCAAGGTAAAGTATTATATTTTACAGCACAGATTTTTTTGAGCAAGAATACCAAATTTGTATACCACTCCTCCTACTCCTAAGCTTAAGGCAGACATGATTAATTGATCATAGAACTCCTTTTCCAACAGCTTGAGTACACAGCCTCAGAATTCTTCTCTAATCCTCTTCAGGAAGTCATCACCAATTAATTTGGAATTTCTTCATCATTTCTGTCTTACAGGGAAGACGTATATTTTGGCTTGGAAGAAACAACTAAATTTTCTTGGAAGAGGCTGTACTTGGGAAAGACCTTGAGGAATGAGCAATATTTTAGTGGGTAGGGAATGATCATCCTGAGGGAATAACATGAGCAAAGCTACATAATCTAATAGGGTAGAAGAAATCTATGAATAGTGAATAATTTGGTGTGAGAGTGTGTGTGTGTATATTGGTGGAGGATGGGAATTAGTTCCTAAAGGGAAAAAAAAAAAGACTGGGAAATTAGGTTGAATTAAAGTCCACTAAAAATCATGTTAAGATAGCCATACTTTCTTTTCTAAGCCATAAGCTATGGTGTTCAGGCATATTTTAGATAACACTTCTGGCAATTGGGTGCAGAAGAGGCAGGAGAGATGGGAAAAGTGGGAAGAGAGGGTTCCATGAGGTGTAAGAATTTTTTAAATTCTAGATGATAGACAACAAAGGCCTGAATCAAACCAGTGGCAGTAGAGAAAAAAAGGAAGGAAAGATAAAAAGGAGGAAAGAGAGAGAAGGAAGGAGGAAGAAAGCCATATATTTAACAAATGTCTATCGTGTGCCTGGCACTATTCTAGGCTCTGGGATACAGTAGTGAACATGAAAGATACAAATCCCTGGTCCTCATGTAGTGTACATGAGTGATACAAATAATAAACAATTGAACACAAAAGACTAGGAATAATTTAGACAGAAATAACTAGCTACACATGCTGCTCAGTGCTAAGAGCTGAGATGCAAAGGAAGTGACTAGATTGACAACCAGTGAAGATGTACCATGGAGGGGTGTTTTTCTGAGATATGAATGACATGAAGGAAAAAGCCATGCAAAGATGTGAAGAATCAAAGGCCCTAAGGCAGAAGATGCTTAAAGAGCATTCAGATCACAGAGGAGCCAGTGTGGCTGAAGCCTTGGGAGTGGCTGAAGGTGATATGAATGAGGCTGGAGAAGTAAGAGGGATCCATTTATTCCAAGCTGCTCAAGAGTGTTAAGCAGGAGATGCCATCATGGCTTTATATCTTGTGCAGGTCGCTTTGGCTGCTACTTGGAGAACAGACTGCAAATCAGCCAGGAGGCCATCTTAATATTCCAGTCTAGAGCTGATGGTGGCTTGACCCAATGTGGGAGCCAAGGAGATGAAGAGAAGCCTGCAGGTGCAGGTTACATGTTGGGAGTGGAAGTGGCTGGAATCGATTCAAAATTAATACGGGAGTAGTGAGGGAAACGATGAATCAAAAATGTAAGTTTTAGGGTTGAGAAACTGGATGGATGAAAGGAAAAAAGAAATTTTTAAAAAGAGCTTAATTACTATCTCTATATTATGCTTTTTCCTGGAAGGGTTTAACGCTTAAGACAATGGGAGAAGTACCATGTCACCATCCTTGCTTTTACAAGGGCTTTTTATGGTTTACTCAGAGCTTGGCACATCCTGCATGAAAAGGCACAAAAGGAAATGCTCAGAAAATAAGAATAACCTTGTTTCATTCTCATACACTGCTAAGGGGATGTACACGATTATAGTATTTCTGAACAGCTATTTGGCAAACTGTGTCAAGAGCCATAAAAACTGTTCACACCCCATTGGCTAAGAAATTTCAATTCCAGGAATAGATCCTAAGGCAGCACTCAGAGAGAAGCATAACTATTATGAACATATGTTAATGTCAACATTACTTATAATATGATAACAAATGAAAACATTCTAAGTATCCAACAATAGATGATTGATTTAAAAATTATAATACATTCATATCCTGTTCTATTAGATAACCACCCCCAAAATAAAATTTTAGTGGACAAATTAATGACTTGAGAAAAATGCAAAAGTGGAGTACAAAGCCATAAAACAATATGATCTCCATTCTGTAAATATTCATATAGGCGATAAAAGGAGAAAATGTATCATCTTAGCAGCTGGTATTAAAATTTCTCTGGGTTCAAGTACTGTAAACATTTGGAAGCTGCGTTTTGATAAGTTGCCTGGATGGGTGTAAGACCCCCCAAGGGTATACTCAACTAATAAGCTATCATCCCTAAATTGTGCTGCTTTCTAAAAGGCACATCCTATTGATTACAGGCTAAGCTGTGCAAAAGATAAAATACGCGAGTCTATGCTTGGAAGAGCTTTGGTTTTGCATAGTGGAGAGAGCGGTCAGGAAATCAGGTCCTGTGTGAGAGAGGACAGAGAAAAGAGAGAAAGGACATCTGGGAGGTAGGACTGGGGTGGGAGCGGCACAGTGAGAAGGGGGCTTTGGCAGAATGTTTAAGTGGTGCCATCAGGTTGTTGGCTGTATGCTTTTTGTTGTACATCTTCTCTTCAATGTCCCTTAGGTGTCTTCAGTAAATTATCTGTTTTTTTTTTTTTTTTTTGCTAATTAGAGTGGACATCTGTTGTTTATGCCTATCCAGAATGTATTTTATCTTCTGCTAACAACACCTTGATTTTCTTCTGAGGAGTCACCCATCTTTCCCTCCTAGTCCATGTGGTTTTGGTATGCAGGGGGGTACAGGACTCAGACGAGGCTAATGAGAGAAGCACACATGCCCTCTCCCAAGGTGATAGAGTCAGGGACGGAATCCCATGGAATGGATCTGTGCCATTCTCCTTGTGACTGTTGAAAGAGTGGTATTCTCTCTGTCCCCTGCTCCCCTTTTTAAGGGGAAAGTGTGAGTTTATCAGCCAGAATTGTGAGGCTAACATTGGAAAGCTTTAGTCACCCCACTTGCTACCACAAGGGGAATGTCTATGAATGTAATTAACCTGCAGAAAGACAGCTGAGATGCAGAATGAGACCGGGATACAGCCATACCAGATGCTAGGGTTGCTGCTGGACAGTTATTGGGGGAGTATGATGTGTGTGTGTCGGGGGGGCGGGTTGGTCTTAAAAATATGTCATGAGCTCCTTGGGATTTACAAAAATTTATACTATTGGTGTAACAAAGTTTGGATATTCACCCCCCAACTAATATATACACCATCACAAGCATGGTTAAAGCATTCTTTTTTCTTCTCCCTGACCACAACCATGTTCTACCTTTTCAAACTGAGGTTTATCTCTTTCAGTCCTCCCTTTTCCCTGTTTAGTTATGTATGTATCAATGACATGTCTGTATGCCTGCTTAAACAGTCACACACAATGGTGTTGCAGTATATGTGTTATTTTGTAACTTGCTTTGTTTTGTTCAACGTTGTATTAGTGAAAATTGTTTATGTTCCAATGTCTAGTTTTAGTCCATCTGTTTTCTCTGCTTTATAATATTTCATTTTGTGCTTATACCATATATATTTATTCCTTTTCTTGTGGATGGACATTTAGTTTATTATACTGAAAATTTCTATCATCCAATACATTTTTTTTCTACCTAAGCCAGTTTGAGCTGAGTTTTCTGTTACTTGAAAGAGTTCCAAAACACACAAAAAGAGTTTTTGTGTAGCCTATTTTAGGCTCAAAAAGAATGAGAACCAAGAACTCCTATTTGGGTTCTAATTACACATACTGAGAAAGAAAAAAAAAAAAAAACAAAACCTGGGCTGAAACACATCAAAATGCTTGGTGTTAACATTGTGGATAATTTATAAAAATTTGTTTGAAACTTTTCTGTTTTCCACACTAAATATGTATTATTCTTATAATCAGAAAAACTATTATAAATAAACATTAGGAGACAGTCATTTCAAAGTGACTCCTCCAGGGTAAAAAACAGCACACATTCATTAGCAGAGCACAAAGAAAGATTCGCAACACGTACCCCATAGCAAGCAACATGAAAATATCATCTAGATATTTCTCCAAAGAACTCTTTTCTGCCATGCCCCTTGACTCCCTGGAGATAAAAGTCCTGATCTGTCTGGAAGGTCTGGGCCTTGGAGATGCAGGCGGTGCTTAGGGAGTCTTTCTGTTTTCTCCTGGAATCAGGAGAGAAGGCGACCAGGTGGGAGGGGCAAACTGATGCTCCTTATTTGTCTTCACCCTTCACAGTCTCAGGGCTCCTCCCTCAGAAATGGAGAGCTTTGAGCCCCCAGCTGGAATCTAGCCCTGTGAGTCACCCCACTTAATAGCGCCGAAGCATGGAAAAAAATAACAACAAAATACTATCAGTCTTTATATAGGGTGCTTTGGAAGATGGTGCTGCAATGAAAGAGGCAATGAGAAATCGCTCCCCAAATTAGGGATGAGGCAGTGCAGATTTAGAATCTGCTAGCAAGAAAAGGCCTTAAAAGTGATCTAATCCAACCCTCTCATTTTAGAGATGTGAGAAGTGAGTCAAAGAGGATCAAGGTGGTTTGCCCAAGGTCAAATATCTAGTTCATGGTAGGGCTTGGACTTGACTGTATATATCTAGATTTTTCTGTTCATTATCTTAGCCAAAGAACAGCCGTGACACTGCTGCTTTTACTATCAGCTATCCTGAAATCATCAGAATTCACATTTAATCATTCCAGGGTGCCTTCTCTTTTTTGTGGTACAACAACCTCCCTGGCAGGGTATATATGAGAATGTTTGTATTTGTAACAAGTATGACAGGTGACGATCTGGGCAACATTATTGGATTGGGAACAATGCACTCAATACTATTATGAAACCAATGTATAATCACCTACATTTTCATACGAATGATAAAACACAATTACAGTCCAGAAAGAAGGAGGGAAGAGGAAGGCGGGAACATCTAGTGTGGTGTTTAGGACATGAGTCAGGGAGCGTCTTTGGGTAGATGTCAATATTAAACTTTGTAAAACAAGAATGCAATCATGAACACAAAAATTAAAAAACAGACCCTAGAAGTTTCAAGTTGCGGAAACTTTTTCTCTGCTAGGTGGCAAAACATTAGGCAGACATTGGGGGTTTAGTGAGAAAAATTCAGTTGAGAATGGAAGACATTCTCAAGTTAGGTTGTAGGGCCGATACATATTTAGTTCATCTCCTAAATGCTTTCAGTCCTTGGGCAAGGGGCAGTGACATTCAAACTGAAAACTCAGGTCCCTGGGGAAGGCTCAATCATTTGAGCAGCTAAGACTCACTTAGGAGTATTATTATTTAGGCAGGAAGCAAGACTCAAACATTCTTTTTTCAGTTTAAACATTTGTTTTGAAATGAAAATGTGTTTGGAATTTCCCCTAAGATAACCAGAGCATCAAATTAACTAGACGCCTCACTCCTCTTCCTGATCCTTTTAGGTACCTTGTGTCCTCCTGTATAGAAAATGGTAGAAGTCAGAATTATACAAATAGCCGGAGAGGGGGCAGCTTTAGATGTTATTGCCAATAGATTTATAAAAATGGACTTATATAGATAGAAATTCTCTGCTGAGCAAGGGAACTTAACCATCCTACACCCATTTTTTCAGAAGCATAAATGTTCATTTATCCATTTAGACAAAATTTAAAATGAGTCACTGAGAACATAAACTAGGAAGAAAGAATGGCTAGAATTGTAAAGCAGAGGCAAGAGCAAATATTTAAATTGTAAAATGGAGCTGGGCCACTTTAGAAGTGCATTCGAGAGGAACAAGAGGACAGTCCGCCAGGGAACAGGTGGCTGGAACATCAATGGGTTCAGGGAGGGGACAGGGCAGTGGTGATGCTCTGACAAAAGACACAAAACTGGGGAAGAGAATAGGAGATTTAGGGAAGACTTGATTCTTAAAAGTGTTTTTGTGGAAGTGAATCCCAGAGGCTAATCTATACTTTTAAAGATGTTTGCTGCTGGCTGTGAATAGCTCTGAGCTCAGCATCTGTTCAACCAACACATACTGAGCACCTACCAAGTTCTAGGACTCAGAGAGGGAAAATTTGTTTCATCCATACTTGAAGCCACTGCTTTCCACGGGTTTCCTTTTCCCCACGTGAAACCACCACACTCCACATTGAATGCCTTATCACTTATTAAAATTTTGTGCATTCTTCCTCACATCTCCTGAGCCAGCTTCTCCCTGAAGCCTCCCTATTCACTCCAGCCGACTGTGGCTCCTCTGCCTTCTGAGGTGCCCTAGTATGGAGTGATGTCTAGTCCCAGATACGAGTTATTGGAGGTCTAGTTTGGTGGCCATGTCTAAACTGTCATTGGGAGCTATACCCCAGATCGCCAAGTATTATAAATTCCTGGAAGACAGGAAGCATTTGGCAACCAATGTAACTTCAGACTTTGTAATCAGCTATTCTGACTTTGCAGTCAAAATCCGTATTACCCTTAATAGTGACTCTATATAAGTGACATAACTTTTCTGAGGCTGGTTTTCTCATCTGAAGTGCTTCTGTGAAGTTAGATGTGATCACTTATGCAACTCACTACTCCTCTCCTCCAAACTGGCTTGACTCCGCTGTGTGCACCATCTCAATGGAAACATTCTTAACAACTATCTCTCCCCCACTTTCACATCTAAGCAGTTGCAAAGGTTCATTGATCCTCCCTCCTGAATGTTTTTCAAAGTCAGCTATTTCTTCTCATCCTACTCGAGTATCATCTTTAAGGCACCACCATCTCTCACATGGGATCATCTAAGATTCTATTCACTGGCCCTTCCCTCTGGCCTACCTCTGATCCATCATCCATTGAATCATCCATTGATATTCAGAGTGATCTTTCTAAAACACAAGGCTGAACAGGTCATTATCTTCCCAAGCTTTCAGTGGTTTCCGGTTGGTCCAATCTTTAAAATACTTTAAACACCAAGAAGATAGACTTTTGTCTTGTTCATCTCTGTATCTCCAACTGTTAGCAGAGAATCTGGGATAAACCAGAGGTTTCGATAAACCCATAAAACTCAATGCACCCTTCCTTACAAGTGAAAATTACTAAGTGTAGAATATAAATGTCTTCATATAGTAATTAAAAGGCCATGAAGGCTATGTTAAATAGTTCAATGAAAATATTTCAGATTGCATATGAAGTCAACACATTGTGTTCCATGATTGCACCAATGTACATAATTATGATTTAATAAAAATAAAAAAATTTAAAAACTCAATGCACCCTTCTTATATTGAGTGTTTTCTATATTCTCAACTAATAAAAACTCAAAGCACTCTTCTTATAACAAATATTTTGTAACACACCCTTTTCTATCCTAAAATAAAATTCATAGGTCGTATAATCTGCCTATTCTCAGAGTTTTGGAAAGAGTTAACTGCAATGTTTTAAGTCTGAAGTAAAGAGTAATTAAAGGGGAAGTAAATGATGATATAATGAGACATATTTCAGTATTTAATTGTTTGAGAATAAGCACACTAGTAGACATTATGCAAGAGTGAGATAATTGCACCTTACATAAAGAATCTTTAGGAATGTTATACTGCTACAGATGTCATTCTTAAAGGCCTTGAATGATGTTGAGCCCCATCATGTAGTTTGTTTTTTTTTTTTAAATGGTGAACAACTTTTAGGAGAGTCATTTTTTAAAATTACAAACTACTTTGGATTGACATGGAAATTGCATTCCTAGAAAATTCAGCATATATTAAAATTTTTCAACTAAAAGAATGTGTGTATATGCAAAATGGAATTGGACATTAGGCTCAGATAAATATAAACAAGTTTGTTTCTCACCTATACGAATGGGTGGAACATTAGAAAGACATATGGAATGTGAACAATCTTTTATTAGGCAAGACTGTCCCACACTTTTCTTTTTATTTTAAATTAACATGAGAGTTCTTGAGGGAATTGGCCTGAGTGAATTTTTTATGAGGAGGACTCCCTAGGCAATTGAAGCAGTATTAAAAATACACTGCTGGGATTCGATCAAACTAAAAAGCTTCTGCACTGCTAAGAACACAGTAAGTGTAGCAGGCAGACAGCCCTCAGAATGGGAGAAAATATTTGCAGGTTATGCCTCAGACAAAGGTTTAATGACCAGAATACACAGAGAACTCAAGCATATTGGCAACAAAAGGGCAAGTGATCCCATCTCAGGATGGGAAAAGGACTTGAAGAGAAACTTCTCTAAAGAAGACAGGTGCACAGCCTACAGACACATTGAAAAAATGCTCACCATTCTTAATGATCAGAGAAATACAAATCAAAACTACTTTGAGATATCATCTAACCCCAGTAAGATTAGCCCACATAACAAAATCCCAAAACCAGAGATGTTGGCGTGGATGTGGAGAAAGAGGAACACTTCTACACTGTTGGTGGGAATGCAAACTAGTACAT
>CAUYON010044566.1:0-10888 GCA_963573935.1 Arctocebus calabarensis
GAGCAGGAAGTACAGAGTTCTGATATACCTACCCTCTCCCTTCACACATCTTCCCCACTATCAACATCCAGCAACAGAATGGTGCATTTGTTTGACCATTATACCCTACATGGTATACCCTACCCTACATGGACCATTATACCCATTATACCCTACCCTACATGGACCATTATAACCCTAAGTCTGTCGTTTACAAATGAAAAATAGTATCTAACTGTGTCTGTTAATAATGTTAAAAATCACTCAAGTCCTTTTTTGCTGTTGAAATGTTAGTATTTCAGGTGTTTGAATACAAAGCATAAACTTGATTAAACAGGGGGATGAAGCTTCTATTAAGTACCCCTTATACCAATTCTTTGTTTCCATCAACCTCAGGTCCTGTCAGTATTTTCCAACCACTTTGGGGCTGAGTGATGCCCTTGGGCTGAAAAAGCCCCATGTTTATATGCAAAGGCAGAGATGTCTAGCAGCAAATGTGCTTGGCAGCAGGGTTTTGGCGGGAGACAATTTTTTGTTCAGCAGATAACAGGTGTATGTTACACACTTCCATATCTCCAAGGAAATGAATGACATTTCTGTTTTTCTAGTTTGATTCTTTGATATATCTTATCGTGTGTCTTTGTTTTGACTCCTCCATATTGTGTTGGAGAAGGTGGAAGAAGTTCCTGACTGGGGTTTGGCAGCAGTTCTTCCGTTTTGGTTTGGAGTTGCCCGTAGGACCACACTAACTTGGTCATTCTCCTGGGGATGCTGAGGACCTTTTTGGTTAATTATAATCCACGAGTTTTATAGTAGTCCTCTGTAAAGCTTACATAAATATCAAGGATTATTACATACACTACATATGATTCAATTCTAAAGAATGTTATTTAATTGCAACTATGCTTATAGCTAGTAATCATTATTAAACATTGAAGTCTAAACACCATTGCTGCTTTTTACCTCTAATGGTTCACTGATGAACAAATACGTTTGTAGTAGTAAAACCTTGATTTCATAAGATTTTTAATGAGCTTGAAGGATAACACTCTATTATTAGAAGAAAGTGAGAAATCAAACTTATTTTGGAATGTTCTAAAAAAGACCTTTTCTGTTTCAACTTTGCAGTTAAAATGGATTTGGCTTGGTTACCCACTGCGTGGCATCCATTACATAAGACCAGTTAGTTTTGGTTTAGAATGCGTCCACAGTAAAGTTAACACAGATATTAAGTTAATGTAAACATCCCTGCTCCAACAGAGTTTTACTACTTAAGTTTCAATAAACTGAGTCTTCTTTATTTTCTTCTTTTTGTGACGTTTCTCTCAACTGCATCCCTCCGCTGGCCCCTGCACACGGAAGGTATGCATTTCGTGATTATCAGAAGAATAGTTTGCCATACGAACTCCACACCCATCAACTTCATATTTTCAACAAGGGGAAAACCGAGCTCTTACATCTTTGTTTGAGGAACAGCTCTACATACTGTAAAAATAATTCAAAAGGTAGCCTTTTATTATTTCTTCATGTGATTCACCCGTTCATGTTGGTAATCAACTGAAACCAATAGCTCTGCTTGTCTGTTAAGCTGTTCATTTTAAAACCAGAAAATTTAGCACTCAAAAGAAAATTAGTTGAAAATATATAATTTTCTAGCAAATATGGTTTTTAGTCAATGGACAACAGTATTTGTATTCATAAGAAAAATAAGCCAATAAGTGATTATGGATTGAATTATAAGGGTAACAAGGAAGGCCTTTTAATGGCAAAAGTCTGACACCTAATTGCCTTTATATTTATTACATATCTTCCAAAAATATTCAAATATGATATAAACATGTTATGGGACAAAATCTAAACAAAACCAATTGCCTTCTTTATATTTCTTTTATCGTCACTAGTAGTTTCTTTGGGTTCTATGAATTAGAATGCTGTGTGTGTACGACTGTTTCCATTTTCATATTGTGAGATCATCGTTTAAGGAGATCAAAGTATCCTGGCCTAGGAGTCATCTTTTGTTTCTATTTCTACCTTTAAATCTTTATGTGACCTTGAGCATGTCACCAGCTAAAAAGTACGAACTGGGTAAATGCCAAGCTTTCTTTTATGTATTATATTTGGTTTACATAGGGTTTTAAGAAAAACGCAAAAATATATCTTACTGTGAAGAATGTGAGAGATACCAGAGGGGATATTTAAAGTGAATAGTTATAAAACTGATTACCTTCTGATTGGGAAGAAGAGGGAAAACAGTAAATTTGTGGTAATTCTGCTGGTCTGCTGGTCGTGACATTTTCAACTACCAAGCCACTAACTGGTTATGGCTGAGTGTGAGCTATATGAACCACACCAACGTGGGAACTTAGAACTGATCTGGTGCAGATGTGGCCCAGAAGATGTGAGTGGTTTCACCAAGTAGGGGGTGCTGCACCTGTTGGCTTAGGGCGATTGGGGAGCATGAATGCTCACATAAGTGTTACTTATAAACACACACACACATATACACATGAACCTAAAACTGCTCTAAATATCTAATATATAGTTATTAGATATTAGATATTTGTTGTATATACATACATATACAGCAAAACTGAGCAGAGATTACAGAGAGTTTCTATACATTCATTTCCTCCCACCCCACCCCCACCTCCTGGCCCCAGCATGCACAGCTTCCCTGATTACCAATGACCCAACCAGATGGGTGCATTTGTTTCAATCAGTTGACTGTGTACTGACATTATTATATTGCACAGTGCATAGTTTACCTCCCCATTCACTCTTGGTGCCATGTAGTCTATGTTCATGACAACCACCATTAGTGGTGTTATATGGAATAGTTTCCAAGTCCTGGAAATCCTCACTGCTCTGTTCATCCCTCCCTGCACCTAAGTCCTGGCCATCACTGGTCATTTGCTGTCGATACAGTTTTGCCTTTTCCAGGGTGTCATATAGTTGGAATCTTAGAGGACATAGCTTTTTCTAATTGGCTTCTCTCACTTAGTAACAGGTATTTGAAGTTTCCCAAGTTGTCCCTTGGCTAGACCTCTCATTTACTTCTAGCATGGAATCATACTCCAGTGCATAGATCTGCCTTGTTTATAAGCTTTGGCAATTAGGAATAAAGCTGCTGTAAGTGGCTGTGTCTAGGTTTTTGTTTGGACATATGCTTTCAGCTTGTTTGCGCAAATATCAAGAAGCACAGTTGCTGGGTTAGCTGGTGAGAGTGTGTTTGGTTATGGAAGACGTGGACAGACTCTCTGAATGGCTGTACCACTCTGCAGTCCCACCAGAATGAGTGAGAGTCCTTCCACATCCTCCACGTCTGTGGCGGTGTCAGCGTCTCAGATTCTCGCCGTGCTCATACGCGTGCAGTGACATCTCCCTGCTGTTTATGCCCTGGGGACATGGGATGCTGAGCATCTTTCTAACATCCTCATGTACCGTCTGCGTATCTGCCTGATTGTGGTGTCTGCTCAAGCTTTTTGCTTATTTTTTGATGGGGTTGTTTTGTTATTGTTGAGTTTTAGGAATTACTTGAATATGTTGGATAATACTATTGTATCAGATGAGTCTTTTCTAAATATTTTTTTTTTCAGTCTGTGGCTTGTCTTCTCACTCTCGGAAAAGTGTTTTTCATAGAGCAGAAGTCTGGAGTTCAGCTTATCCATTTCTTCTTTGATGTGTCTAAAAAGTCATTGTCATACCCAAGGTCATCTAGGTTCTATTGCATCATGCTTTTGAATTTTATATTTAGGTCTATAATCCATCTGGACTTAATTTTTTTTTCCCTCAAAAGGTCTCGTTCTTCCACACAAGTTGGAGTGCAGTGGTGCAGACAGAGCTCACAGCAACATCTAACTCCTGAGCTCGAGTCATGCTCCTGCCTCAGATGCCCAAGTAGCTGGGACAACAGGCGTGTACCACCCAGCACACCAGATAATTTTTTTTTAATTTTTGGTAGAGGCAGGATCTACCAGATGGCCTCAACTTCCTGGCCTCAAACTATCCCCCTGCTTCAGCGTTCCAAAGTGTTTAGAATACAGGTGTGAGCCAAGTCTGGATGATTTTCGGTTAATTTTTGTGAAGGATTTAAGGTCTGTATCTAGATTCATTTTTTTTTGATGTGGATATCCAGTTGTTTTATTTATTTTATTTTATTATTTTTTTTTTTTTGAGACAGAGCCTCAAGCTGTCACCCTGGATAGAGTGCCATGGCATCACAGCTCATAGCAACCTCCAATTCCTGGGCTCAAGCGAGTCTCTTGCCTCTGCCTCCCAAGTAGCTGGGACTACAGGCGCCTGACACAACGCCCGGCCATTTTTTGGTTGCAGCCGTCATTGTTGTTTGGCGGGTCCTGGGGCTGGATTCGAACCCGCCAGCTCAGGTGTACGTGGCTGGCGTCTTAGCCCGTTGAGCCACAGGCGCCAAGCCCCCCTTTTTTTTTTTTGAGACAGAGTCTCACTCTGTTGCCCAGACTAGAGTGCTGTGGTGTCATCATAGCTCACTGTAACCTCAAATTCCTGGGCTCAAGCCATCTTCCTGCCTCCAACTCCTGAGTAGCTGAAACTATGGGTGTCTGCCACCCCTACATCCTGCTGATTTTTTCTATTTTTAGTAGTGACAGGTCTCATTCTTGCTCAGGCCGACTCTCAAATTCCTGAGCTCAAGGGATCCTCCTGTCTCAGCCTCCCAGAGTGCCAGGATTACAGGCAGGAGTCATCACACCCAACCTTCTCTTCTAATTCTTGTTGCCTCTTCACAGAGCAGGTCTTTCTGTGCTTATCCCAGGGCCCCTGCCCAACTGTGAGGGGGTCTGCGAATGTAAAAAGCACCAGTGCAGAACACTGAGCTGTGGTGACATCAGGGCTAGAATGATCTATTGTGGGGACAATGGAGGTGCCATTCTTCAGAGTTCATGTCTATATTAGGAGGCCACATGAGAAAGAATAAAAGTCTTAGAGTCAGACAGATTTGGCTGAAAGTCTTGGTTTTGCCAATTACCAGCTGTGTGATTGTGTGTGGTTATTACAATCTCTGGGCATGTTTCCTTGATTATAAAATGGGGATAATACTGTTTATTCCCAAGGTTATTGTCAATATTGTGTGTAGTACGTATAAAGTGCCAAGGGCAATGTTGGGAACATAACATCAATTTTGTGTATGTGTGTGTGTTCTATGAAATTTTATCACAGGCATAGATTCAAGTAACCATGCCTACAATCAGGATACAGAAGTGTTCCAGAAATTCCTGGCAGTGGCTCACCCCTAGAAAGAATCCTAGCACTTTCAGAGGCCAAGGTGGGAAGATTGCTTGAGCTCAAGAGTTCAAGACCAGCTGAGCAAGAGCAAGACCCTGATTGCTACTAAAAATTAGCCAGGTGGCAGTGCACACTTGTAGTCCCAGCTACTTAGGAAGCTGAGCCAGTAGAATCGCTTGCGCCCAGGAGTTGGAGGTTGCATTGAGCTGGGATGGCACCACTGCGCTCCAGCTGGGGTGTCAGAGCAAGACTCTGTCTCAAAAAAACCCCAAAAACCCAACTCCTTCATTTGACCCCTTAGCCACGCCCTTCCCTTAACCCCAACCTGAGCAAACACCACTGATCTATTCTCTATCACTATAATTTTGTCATTTCAAGAATGTTATGTAAATGGAATGATATAATATGTAACCTTTTGAGATCAGCTTTCTTTCCTACTCAGGATAAAGCCCTGAGACCCATCCAAATTATTGCATGTGTCAAGAGCTTATTCCCTTTTATTGCTGAGTAGTATTCCATTGAATGGATATTCACGATTTGTTTATCTGTTCCCCTGTTGAAGGATATCTGGATTGTTTCCAGTTTTTGGCATGTGATGGTCCATTTTACGTGTTAACTTGACCGTGCTATGGGCTTCCCTCATAGTGGGTCAAATGTTATTCTGGGTGTTTCCATGAGGGTACTTTCAGATGTGTTTAAGTCAATATCTTTCCTCAGCAGGGTGTGTAGGAAAATAAACAATAAAATAAAATTTAAGTCAACAGACTGAGTAAAGCAGGCTGCCCTCCCTAACCTGGCCCCATCCAATCAGTGGAAGGCCTGCAGGTCTGAATAGAACGAAAAGGCTTCCTCCCCTGAATAAGAGAGAATTTCTCCTGCTTGTCTGCCTTTGTGCTGAGACTTCAGTTTTTTTCCTGCCTTTGTACTTGAATTGAAACATCTGCTCCTCCTAGATAGCCAGCCTGCTGGCCTTTGGACTGGAACTTACACTGTCCAGTCTCCTGGGTCTCTAACTTGCCAAGTACAGATCTTGGGACTTGTCAGCCTGCATAATCACGTGAGTTAATTCTTTATAATAAATCTTATATACTTAATATATATTTACCTGTCTCCTACTGGTTCTATTTCTTTGGAGAACCTCAATTAATACATGGCTATTACAAATAAGTTTGTTTGAATCATTTGTGTACCTGATTTTACATGCACATTTGTGTTCATTTCTCTGGGATAAATGCCCAGAAGTGCGATGGCTGGGTGTTATGGTGAGTATATGTTTAACTTAATGAGAAATTGCCACACCATTTTCTTGAATGGCAGTACCATTTTACATTCCTACCACTCATCATTTTAATTATTTTATAATATGAGTTAAATTACTTAACTTCAGAATGGCCTAAAGTTTGAAAGGCTGGTCATTCAGGGATCTTTGCCCACTTGTGTAATAATCACAGCTGTGACACACATCCTTGTTTTAGCTTTTCACATAAATAAGCCAAGCACAGCGGTCTGCAGGTTTAGAGATTTGAAATAACAAACCTGGCTGCCTCAGATTTTCTTGGCTGGCACCAGGTCTTGCCAAGCCTTTGAATCAGCTGGGTGCAGGGAAGGGTCACCAGGAAACTCAGACTGCCTGGACCCGACAGGAAGCGTGGGATGAAGCTTTACTCTGGGTCTGGCTCGTGGTCAGCCTGGCTGGGGCCTGAGGCTTCCAGGGCCGGCTCAGTGTGCACCATCAGGAAACGGCCGGGCTCTCTAAATCAACTCCACCCCTGAAAAATGAATTCATAAACAAGGAAGCTCCAAGCTCCTTTCTTTGAGAAATAGCATTTATAGCCTGGAATGAAATTGATTTACAGAGCTGTTATGATCGTGTGTTGCTTGGGTTCCACACGCCCCTGTGTCGGTGGCAAGTGGCTCTGGGCTTTATTTTCCTGGAGAAGACTAATGTGGAGTTGTTTACTGGAGCTTAATACCAGGGCCTTCTCTTTTCCACCTTCCCTGAACCCTTCCCCCCAAGTTAACATGTACGATTTATTTTTTCTCTTTGAGACATAGTCTCACTCTCTCACCCTGGGTAGAGTATGGTGGCATCATAGCTCACAGCAACCTCAAACTCTTGGGCTCGAGTGGTTCTCTTGCCTCAGCTTCCCAAGGAGCTGGGATTACAGGCATCTGTCACAATGCCTGGCTATTTTTTTTATTAAATCATAGCTGTGTACATTAATGCAATCATGGGGTACGATGTGCTGGGTTTATATACAATTTGAAATGTTTTCATCAAACTGGTTAACAGAGCCTTCACGGCATTTTCTTAGTTATTGTGTTAAGACATTTATATTCTATACCTAGTAAATTTACACCCGGCTATTTTTATTTTTATCTATTTATTTATTTTATTATTTTATTTATTTATTTATTTTTTGAGGCAGAGCCTAAAGCTGTCACCCTGGATAGAGTGCTGTGATATCATAGCTCACAGCTATCTCCATTTCCTGGGTTCGAGTGAGTCTCCTGCCTCCGCCTCCCATGTAGCTGGGACTATAGGCCCCTGCCACAATACCCGGCCATTTTTTTTGGTTGTAGCCATCATTGTCGTTTGGCAGGCCCAGGCTGGATTCGAATCCACCAGCTCAGGTGTATGTGGCTGGCGCCTTAGTGGCTTGAGCCACAGGCGCTGAGCCCAGCTATTTTTAGAGACAAGGTCTCACTATAACTCAGACTGTTCTCAAACTCCTGAGCTCAGGCAATACCTGCCTTGGCCTCCCAGAGTGCTAGGATTACAGACTTGAACTACCACACCTAGCCAACATGTAAAAAATTTTTTAAAATGTGGTCTTTTGGCTGGGTGCGGTGGCTCACTCCCGTAATCCCAGCTCTTGGGAGGTCGACACACATGGATTGCCTGAGCTCAAAGGTTCTAGACCAGCCTGAGCCAGAGTAAGACCTTATCTCTAAAAAAAAAAAAAAAAAAAAAAATAGCCAGGCATTGTGGCAGGTGCCTGTAGTCCTAGCTTAAAAAAAAAAACAAAAAACAAAAAAACAAAACTTGTCTATGTTACTTTTGCCCTAACACTATAATTTTTTTTTTAGATGGGGTCTCTGTTGTCCCGGCTAGAGTGTAGTGGTGTCATCATAGCTCACTGCAACCTTAAATTCCTGAGGTTCAACCTATCCTCCTGTCTCAGCCTCCCAAGTAGCTGGGATTACAGGTGCCTACCATTATGCTCTGCTAATTTTTCTATTTTTGGTAAGACAGGGTTTTGCTCTTGCTTAGGCTGGTCTCAAACTCCTGGCCTCAAGAAATCTTCCCATTTTGGACCCTCAAAATTCTAGGATTGGCTTGGTGCCTGTGGCTCAACAGGCTAAGGCACCAGCCACATACACCTGAGCTGGCGGGTTCGAATCCAGCCTGGGTCCGCCAAACAACAATGACGGATACAACCAAAAAATGGCTGGGTGTTGTGGTGGGCGCCTGTAGTCCCAGCTACGTGGGAGGCAGAGGCAAGAGACTTGCTTGAGCCCAGGAATTGGAGGTTGCTGTGAGCTGTGATGCCACGGCACTCTATCCAGGGTGAAAGCTTGAGGTTCTGTCTCAAAAAAAAAAAAAATTCTTACAGGTGTGAGCCACCTTGCCCAGATAAAATTTTAACATATTACATCTGGCATTGTATTGTGTTAAATAGTTTTGAGGTGTTTTTTGTTTGTTTGTTTTTGAGGCAGAGTCTCACTCTGGCATCCTGAGTAGAGTGCCATGGTGTCATAGCTCATAGCAACCTCAAACTTGTAGGCTCAAGTGATTGTTTTGCCTCAGTTTTTCTATTTTTAGTAGAGGAGATAGGGTCTCACTATTGCTCAGCCTGGTCTCAAATTCCTGAGCTCAGGCAATCCACCTGCCGTGGCCTCTCAGAGTGCTAGGATTATAGGTGTGAGCCACTGTGCCTGGAAAGAACTTTATTCCTTTTTTTCGTTTTTTCACTCTATCGCCCTCGGTTGAGTGCGGTGGAGTCACAGCTCACAGCAACCTCCAGCTCCCAGGCTTAGGCGATTCTCTTGGACCACAGGCGCCTGCCACAATGCCTGGCTAGAACTTTATTCCTTTTTAAGGCTTTATTCCATTTCTGCATTTAGTACATCCATTCATCTGTGGATGGACATTTAGATTATTTTTTTTTTTTTGTAGAAACAGAGTCTCACTCTATCGCCCTCGCTAGATAAAGTGGCATTACACAGCTCACAGCAACCTCCAACTCCTGGGCTTAGGCGATTCTCTGACCTCAGCCTCCCAAGCAGCTGGGACTACAGGCGCCTGACACAACGCCCAGCTATTTTTTTGTTTTGCAGTTCAGCCGAGCGGTATATGGGGCCGGCGCCCTACTCGATGAGACACAGGCGCCACCCGGACATTTAGATTATTCCCAGCCTTTGACTATTGTGAATAATGGTGCCGTGAACACTGGTGTACAAACATCTATTTGAGTCCCTGCTTTCAGTCCTTTTGAGTACATATTTCACAGTGCACCTGCCGGACCAGACGATAATTCTGGGGTTGACTTTCTGGGGAACTGCCATACCATTGTCTACAGTGGCTGTACCATTTCAGATCCCACCAGAAAGGCACAAGGTTCCCGATGAAAACATCTTTATTCTAAGTTCCCCATCAATGCATAGCCAGCATAACAAAGCCACGCTGTCAAACATGAGGCTGAGAGTTACTTGGCGGTAATGCGGCTGCGAGGTGGCCACAGCCATCGGAACGTCCTCTGTGCTTACACGTGGACAGCGCGTCTCCCTGCCTCCATGCCCACCCTGTCGTGGTCCATCCTCTGCGCAGAGTCACGCTGGGTCTCTAATGCAGAGCGTAACAGAGCACTCTTCCGCCTGGAGCCTTCCTGGCTCTCCCAACTCACCTCAAAGGAGCACCAAGTCTGGGCAGTAGGCGAGGTTGTCACTTAGCCTCCTCCCCAGCTGCACCTCCTCTGCCCCACCCCTCACACTCTCTGTTCCAGCCATGCAGCCTTCTTTGCCACTGTTCGGGCCAATCAGTCTCATCCCCATCTTTGGGTGTTTGTGCTCGTGTGGCATATTCACCTCTCCGCCCCAGTGACGGCTGCCTGGTGTCCTATTCGCATGCGGCTACCCTGCTTTCTTTGTCAATACAGCTTTTTATCATCACCTGCCCTCATTTGATAGATCTCTACTTTTGGTCTTCCTGACTCTCCATTGGAGTAAGGAGTTTTTCATTTCTTTCTTTCTTTTTTTTTTTTCCGACACAGAGTCTCCCTCTGTCACCTTGGGTAGAGTGTCGTGGCATTATAGCTCACAGCAACTTCAAACTCTTGGGCTCCAGAGATCCTCTTGCCTCAGTTTTTCTATTTTTATTTACTTTTTTTTTTTTTTTTTGAGACAGAGCCTCAAGCTGTCACCCTCGATAGAGTGCTGTGGCATCACAGCAACCTCCAATTCCTGGGCTCAAGCGAGTCTCCTGCCTCCGCCTCCCAAGTAGCTGGGACTACAGGCACCCGCCACAATGCCCGGCCATTTTTTGGTTGCAGCCGTCATTGTTGTTTGGCGGGCCCGGGCTGGATTCGAACCCGCCAGCTCAGGTGTACGTGGCTGGCGCCTTAGCCCGTTGAGCCACAGGCGCCGAGCC
>CAUYON010044567.1:0-46176 GCA_963573935.1 Arctocebus calabarensis
CATGAGCATGGTATGTTTTTCCATTTGTTAACATTTTTGGCTATTTCTTTCCTTAAAGTTTCATAGTTCTCTTTATAGAGATCTTTCACATCCTTTGTTAGGTAAACTCCCAAATATTTCATCTTCTTTGGCACTACTGTGAAAGGTATAGAGTCCTTGACTGATTTTCAGCCTGGCTATTGTTGGTATATATAAAGGCTACAGATTGATGGGTGTTGATGTTGTAGCCTGAGACATTGCTGTATTCCTTGATCACTTCTAAAAGTTTTGTAGTAGAATCCTTGGTGTTTTCCAGACATACAATCATATTGTCCATGAGGAGTGAATGTTTGATCTCTTTTGACTCTATGGGAATACATTTGATCACCTTTTCTTCCCTAATTTCAATGGCTAAAACTTCCATTACAATGTTAAAGAGCAGTGGAGATAATGGGCAACCTTGCCTGGTTCCTGATATAGGTGGAAAAGATTTCAGTTTAACTCCACTCAATACGATATTGGCTATGGGTTTGCTATAGATGGCCTCTATTAGTTTAAGAAATGTCCCTTCTATGTCAATTTTCTTAAGTGTTCTGATAATGAAGGGATACTGGATATTGTCAAAAGCTTTTTCAGCATCAATTGAGAGAATCATACAGTCTTTATTTCTTAATTTGTTTCTTTGCCAGATTACATTTATAGATTTGCATATATTGAACCAGCTTTGATACCCTGGGATAAAGCCCACTTGGTCATGGTGTATAATTTGTTTGATGTGTTGTTGGACTCTGTTTGTTAGGATCTTGTTGAGTATTTTTGCATCAATATTCATTAGTGATATTGATCTATAATTTTCTTTTCTTGTTGGGTCTTTCCCTGATTTACGGATCAAAGTGATGTTTGCTTCATAGAATGCATTGGGTAGTATTCCTTCTTTTTCTATATTTTGGAAGAGGTTTAGTAATACAGGTACAAGTTCTTCTTTAACGGTTTGGTAGAATTCTGATGTGAAGCCTTCTGGTCCTGGGCTTTTCTTTTAAGGGAGATTTTGCATAGTTGATGCTATTTCAGAACTTGATATAGGCTTGTTCAACCTTTCTACTTTGTTCTGGCTAAGTCTTGGTAGGTGGCGTGCTTCCAAGTATTGATCAATTTCCTTCAGATTTTCATAATTCTGAAAGTAAAGTTTCTTGTGATGTTCATTAAGGATTTTTTTAATTTCTGAGGGGTCTGTTGCTATTTTGTCTTTACTATTTCTGATTGATAAAATTGAAGATTTTACTCTTTTTTTCCTGGTTAGGTTAGCCAAAGGTTTATGTACTTTATTGACCTTTTCAGAAAACCAGTTTTTTGATTTATGATCTGTTCTATAATTCTTTTATTTTCAATTTCATTTAAGTCACTCTAATTTTGATTATTTCTTTTCTTCTGCTCGGTTTGGGGTTAGAATATTCTTCCTTCTCCAGTGGCTTAAGATGTCCCATTTAGTTGTTAAGTTGTTAACTTCCTCTCTTTCTGTTTTCTTGAGGAAGAATTGCAGTGCTATAAATTTCCCTCTTATGACTGCCTTTGCAGTATCCCAGAGGTTCTGATAATTTGTGTCTTCATTGTCATTTTGTCCCAAAAATTTGGTAATTTCCTTCTTAATCTCATCAATGACCCATCTATCCTTCAGCATAATGTTATTTTGCTTCCATGTTTTTGTATGAGTATGTATATTCTTGTTGTTATTGAGTTCAACTTTTATTCTGTGGTTGTCTGAGAAGATGCAAGGAATAATTTCTATTCTTTTAAATTTGCTGAGGTTGGACTTGTGACCTAGGATGCGATCAATTTTGGAGTATGTTCCTTGGGCTGATGAGAACAATGTGTATTCAGTTTTGTTGGGATGAAATGTTCTGTAGATGTCTGTCAAATCCAATAATGTTGTATGGTTAAGTTTAAATCTAAAATTTCTTTAAATAGTTTCTTTTTGGAGGATCTATCCAGCCTTGCTAAAGGGTTGTTAAAATCTCTGACTACTATGGAGCTAAAGGTAACCAAGTTGCTCATGTCTGTTAGCATTTCTCTTATAAATTGAGATGCATTATGGTTGGGTGCATAAATATTAATAATTGAAATATCATCATATTGAGTAGTACCTTTAACAAATATGAAGTGTCCATCCTTATCCTTCCTTATTTTGTTGTTTTAAAGTCTATTGTATCTTTGAATATGATTGCTACACCTGCTTTTTTCTGCTTTCCATTTGCCTGGAATATAGATGACTATCCCTTCACCTTGAGTCTATATTTATCTTTTAAGGTAAGATGAGTTTATTGTATGCAACAGATATCTGGCCTGAGTTTTTGTATCCAGTCAGCCAACCTATGCCTATTTAGAGGACAATTTAAACCATTGACATTTATAGAAAATAATGATAAATCTTTAGAAAGTCCTGTGGACATTTTTAATCATTTCATCACTGTAGAAGTTGGAATTTGCTAAAAAGTTTCTGGATGAGTTAACTTTTGTGAAGGATTACACTGATTCTTATGGAGAATATGTCTGAGAATATCTTGGAGAGCTAGTTCAGTTATAGCAAATTTCTTCAACATGTGGATGTCATTAAAGTATTTAATTTCTCCATCATAAATGAAACTCAGTTTAGCTGGGTATAGGATCCTAGGTTGAAAGTTATTTTGTTTTAGGAGATTGAAAGTCAATGACCATTCTCTTCCAGCTTGAAAGCTTTGATCAGAGAGATCTGCAGTTATTCTAATATTCTTCCCCTTGTAGGTTATGGATTTCTTATGTCTGGCTGCTTCCAGAATTTTTTCCTTCATATTAACTTTAGTGAACTTAATTTTGAAGTGCCTGTGGGATGACTTATTCAGGTTGAGTCATGCTGAGGTTCTGAAACTGTCTGCTATCTGAATTTTAGAATCTCTTGGCATGTCTGGAAAGTTCTCTTTCATAATCTCATAAGGAAGAGACTCTGTGCCTTGTGACGCCACTTCGTTATTTTCAGGTATCCCTATAAGGCGAATATTGGTTTTCTTCGAGTTATTCCAGAGCTGTCTGAGGGAATGATCTATTTTTGGCTTCCATTTCTCTTCCTTTTTGTAGGTTTGGGAGCATTCAAAAGCTTTGTCTTCAGTGTCAGAATTCCTTTCTTCTGCTTGTTCTATTCTGTTGCTGAGGGATTCTACTGTGTTTCTCAGATCTTTGAGAGCTGCAACTTCTTGTCTCAATGTGTCAAAGTCTTTGGTTCATTTTGTCTTTGAATTCATTCAATTCTTGAGACATATTTTGGGTCACCTTTTGGATTACTGCTTTAAATTCTAATTCCATCTTTTCCTCCATTCTGCTGATCTGATTTGCTCTCCAGACTCTGAATTCGATTTCTGACCTCTCAGCCATTTGCTTGTGCAAGGAATCTAGGGCTGTATCTACCTTGTCATTCCTTGGGGAGATTGATCTACTCTGATTATTCATATTGCCAGAGTTTTTCCATTGATTCTGCCCCATGATTGTTTTTCACTGTTTCCTCTGTACGTCCTCAGAGTTGGGGAGGTGTCTCTCCATGATTGGACCTTGGTGGGATCTCCCTATTATTGGAAGATATTTGTAGGCAGTGACCTAATGGAGCTGCTCTGGGCCTGTCCCAGTCAGGGAGTTGTGGCTGTGGGAGCAGCTCCAGAGTGGAGCGTGTCACACACGGGTGCAGCAGCATGATGCGGCTGGTGCCCAGGTTCTGGCAATGCCTGGCTCCCAGTGGCTTAGGCAACAAGAGAGGGTGCCTCCAGCAGGCTCTGGTCGGGTGGAGGGCTCTGCAGAGAGTTAGGGAGGTCCTCAGAAGAAGTGCACGTGGTCGCATGAACTGCCCTAGTCACTGGGCAGATGTACAGGGCCGGTGAGGAAGCAGGGAGAACAGTGGAGGGAGGACGTGGGTTGTGCAGCTACCAGAGACCCTGGCTGGGGCAGCACTGGCCAAGACAGGCTGGAGGTCTTGGCAGTGCAGCCTGCAGTGGAGTCCCACATGTTTGCAGGAGTCCTTGGAGTAGGGTTGTCCTGGGTATTGAGGTGGCATGACTCCTGGTGAGGTCTCTCACGACCACCAGTGTCACGGGCAAGAGGTGGACCTGGGTCCCAAGGTGGCATGGCCCACGGTGTGGTCACTGCTGCCCACCATGACCCCTGGAGTGGGGCAGGCCTGGGTCCCAAGGCTGCGCGGCCTGCGGCAGGGTCACTCCCTCCCACTGCAGCCCCTGGAGTAGGGCGGGCCTGGTACTGAGAAAGCATGACCTGAGGTGGGTCACTCATGCCCGCCAGCATTTCTGGGGTCAGGCCAGCCTGAGTGTCGAGGTGGTGCGATGTCCAGCAGGGTCTCTCACATCTGCCGGGATTGCGGGCAGGAGGCAGGACTGGGTTGAGGCTGTGCAGCCTGCAGTGGTGTCGCTCCCGTCCACCACAGCCCCTGGAGTGGAGTGGGACTGGGTGCCGGAAAGCACGGCCCTCTGCAGGCCTGCATCTCTAGGGTGCCGTGAGCCTGATTGTCAAGGCAGCGCAACTCCCGGTGGGATCTCTCACGTCCGCTGGTGTTGTGGGCAGGAGGTGGACCTGGGTCTCAAGGTGGCAAGGCCAGCGGTGGAGTTGCTCCCGCCTGCCGCAGTGCCTGGAGTGTGGCGGACCTGGGTCCCAAGGCAGCACAGCCTGTGGCGGAGTGGTTCCTGCTCGCCTTAGCCCCTGGAATGGGGTGTGCCTGGGTGCTGTGGTGGAGTGGCCCATGGCCAGGTTGTACACTATGGTTCCTGGCTGCAGTTGGCCATTGAGGAAAGGGAGGCTCATTGTGGCCCCCAGAATCCTTTGCCAGGTGAGGCACTTGGTCTAGCAGACAGAGAGTGGAGGTGTTGCTTGAGAACCTCCTCCTATAGTCTCAGCAGGGGATAGGATTCTGGTTCGTCAAGTAAGTGGGGAAGGGCGTACTGGAAGTTCAATATTTGGGAACACTTTAGTTCAAATTTTTTTCCCTAGCAAGAGAGTGTTCAGAGTCACAGTGGGGGAATAATCCTCCCTACCCACAGCACTTTCCCATTGGGTGGAACAAGAGGTTCACAGTTCACTGTTCTTCTGTAGAAATCCCATAGGAGTGGATGAAGAGAAAAAAAGAAAGGAAACAAAAAGCAAAAAGACCATAGCTTTCTTGGGGGAGGGGATGGGTACTTTTCCTTTCAGATGAATTTGTACCGGAAGTTTGCTTTCTTGGAGTCGCAGCTTGTCTCAGCAGTGGTGATCTGCAGCTATCACTTCTCTCTTGGCTGGGCTCCCAGTCTTCAGCTCAATTGGGCATTTTCTGGATGTTATCATTCTCCTTGGTCAGGAGCCTCTCTCAGGAGTTGTTTCTAGTCAGCCATCTTGCCCCTGCCCCTATTTTTTATTATTAAATCATAGCAGCGTACATTAGTGCAATTAAGGGGTACAATGTGCTAGTTTCGTATAAAATCAGAAATGTTTACGTCAAACTGTTTAACATAGCCTTCAGGACATTTTCTTTCTTATTGTATGAAGACATTTGTATTCTGCATTTAGTAAGTTTCACCTGTACCCTTCTAAGCTGCATCATAGGTGTGGCCCCACCAATTACCCTCCCTCCACCACAACCACCCCCACCTCTCCCCCCTTGCCCCTTTCCCCATACTCTTGTGCTATAGTTGTGTTATGGCCTTTATATGAAACCTATAAATTATCTTCAGAGTAGGGCTGAGTACATTGGATACTTTTTCTTCCATTCTTGAGATAATTTGCTAAGAAGAATATGTTCCAGCTCCAGCCATGTAAACATGAAAGAGGTAAAGTCTCCATCTTTCTTTAAGGCTGCATAGTATTCCATGGTATACATGTACCACAATTTATTAATCCATTTGTGGGTCAATGGGGACTTGGGCTTCTTCCATAACTTAGCAATTATGATTGGGCCTCAATAAACATTCTGGTAGAGATGTCTTTGTTATAATGTGATTTTTGGTCTTCTGGGAATATACCTAGTAAAGAAATTATAGGATCGAATGGAAGGTCTATTTTTAGATCTCTAAAAACTCTCCAAACATCCTTCCAGAAGGAACGTGTTAGTGGGCATTCCCACCACTAGTGTAGAAGTGTTCCTTTTTCTCCACGTCCATGCCAAAATCTCTGGTTTTGGGATTTTGTCATGTGGGATAATTGTACTGGAGTTAGGTAACATCTCAAACTAGATTTGATTTGCATTTCTCTGATGAATAAGGATAGTGAGCATTTTTCATGTGTCTGTAGGTCGTGCAACTGTCTTCTTTAGAGAAGTTTCTCTTCAAGTCCTTTGCCCACCCTGAGATGGGATCACTTGTTCTTTTCTTGGTAATATATTTGAGTTCTCTGGGGATTCTTGTTCTTAAACCTTTGTCAGAGGCATAACCTGCATATATTTTCTCCTATTCTGAGGGCTGTTTGCTTGCTATACTTACTAAGTTCTCACAGATGCTTTTTAGTTTGATCAGGTTCCAGCAGTGTATTTTTGATACTGCTTCAATTGCCTGGGGCGTCCTCCTCATTAAATATTAACTCAAGCTGAATCCTTCAAGAGTTTTCAATGCACTTTCCTCTAATATTTTGATAGTTTCATGTCTTAAATTTAAATCTTTAATCCAGTGGGAGTCTACCTTAGTTAATGGTGAGAGGTGTGGGTCCAGTTTCAGTCTTCTACAGATCACCGGCCAGTTCACCCAGAACCATTTGTTGAATAGGGAATCTTTTCCCCACTGAATGTCTTTAACTGGCTTTTCAAAGATCAAGTAACAGTTAAGTAGCTGGATTTATCTTTGGGTTCTCTATTTGGTTCCAAACATCTACCTCTCTGTTTTTGTGGCAGTACCATGCTGTTTTGATCACTGTTGATTTATAGTACAGTGTCAGTTCTGGTAGCGTGATTCCACCAGCTGTGTTTTTATTTCTGAGTAATATCTCAGCTATTCAAGTTTTTTCAGATTCCATATAAAACAAAGTATTATTTTTTCAATATATTTAAAATATGACAATGGAGCTTTAATAGGAATAGCATTAAAATTATATATTGCTTTGGGTAATATAGACATTTTAACAATGTTGATTCTTCCCAGCCATGAGCATGGTATGTTTTTCCATTTGTTAACATTTTTAGCTATTTCTTTTCTTAAAGTTTCATAGTTCTCTATTGTCATATTTTAAAGACCTTGAAAAAATAATGCTTTGTTTTATATGGAAACAGAAAAAACCTCGAATAGCCAAGACATTACTTACAAATAACAACAAAGCAGGAGGGATCACGCTATGAAACCTAAGACTGTACTATAAATCGATAGAGATCAAAACAGCATGGTATTGGCACAAAGACAGAGAGGTAGATATTTGGAACAGAATAGACAACCAAGAGGTAAACCCAACTACTTACCCCTATTTGATCTTTGACAAGCCAATTAAAAACATTCAGTGGGGAAAAGACTCCCTATTTAACAAATGGTGCTGGGAAACCTGGATGGCAACCTGTAGAAGACTGAAATTGAACCCACACATTTCACCACTAATGAAGATAGAATCACAATGGATTAAAGATTTAAACTTAAGACATGAAACTATAAAAATACTAGAAGAAAGTGCAGGGAACACTCTTGATAGCATCGCCCTGGGTGACTACTTCATGAGGAGGACCCCCAAAGCAATGGAAGCAGTATCAAAAATACACTACTGGGATCTGATGAAACTAAAAAGCTTCTGCACCACCAAGAACAAAGTAAGTATCGCTAGCAGACAGCCCTCAGAATGGGAATGAATATTTGCAAGTTATGCCTCCGACAAAGGCTTAATAACCAGAATACAAAGAGAACCCCAACGTATTTGTAAGAAAAGAACATAGTTCTCTTTATAGAGATCTTTCACAACCTTGTTAGGTAAACTCCCAAATATTTCATCTTCTTTGGCACTACTGTGAAAGGAATAGAGTCTGTGACTGTTATTCAGCTTGGCTATTGTTGTATATAGAAAGGGTACATATTTTTGGGTGTTGATGTTGTAGCCTGAGACATTGCTGTATTCCTTGATCACTTCTAGAAGTTTTGTACTAGAATCTCTGCTGCTTTCCAGATATACTATAATATCATCTGCAAAGGGTGAACGTTTGATCTGTTCTGATCCTATGTGGATACCCTTTATTGCCTTTTCTTCCCTAATTGCATTGCCTAACTTCCATTACGATGTTGAAGAGCAGAGGAGGCAATGGGCAACCTTTCCTGTTTCCTGATCTAAGTGGAAATGGTTTTGATTTAACTCCATTCAATATGATATTGGCTGTGGGTTTGCTATACCTGTCCTTTATCAGTTTAAGAAATGTCCCTTCTATACCATTTTTTAAAAAGTGTTCTGATCATGAAGGGATGCTGGATTTTGTCAAAAGCTTTTTCTGCATCAATTGAGAGAATCATATGGTCTTTATTTTTTAATTTGTTTATGTGCTGGATTACATTTATAGATTGATGTATATTGAACCAGCCTTGAGATGCTGGAATAAAACCAACTTGGTAATGGTGTATAATTTTTTTGATGTCTTGTTGGATTCTGTTTGTTTACATCTTGTTGAATATTTTTGCATCAATATTCATTAGTGATATTGGTTTATAGTTTTCTTTTCTTGTTGGATCTCTCCCTGGTT
This sequence comes from Arctocebus calabarensis, assembly GCA_963573935.1. Lineage (NCBI taxonomy): Eukaryota > Metazoa > Chordata > Mammalia > Primates > Lorisidae > Arctocebus > Arctocebus calabarensis. Next base: position 8,675 of record CAUYON010044567.1, read on the forward strand.
TAAGGATAAAGTTAATGTTTGCTTCATAGAGTGTGTTGGGTAGTATTCCTTCTTTTTCTGTATTTTGGAAGAGGTTTAGTAATATAGGTACTAGTTCTTCTTTAAAGGTTTGATAGAATTCTGACGTGAAGCCATCTGGTCCCAGGCTTTTCTTTTTAGGGAGATTTTATATAGTTGATGCTATTTCCGAACTTGATATAGGCCTGTTCAACATTTCCACTACGTTCTGGCTAAGTATTGGTAGGTGGCATGCTTCCAAGTATTGGTCAATTTCCTTCAGATTTTCATATTTCTGAGAGTAAAGTATCTTGTAATATTTGTTAAGGATTTTTTGAATTTCTGAGGGGTCTGTCATTATTTCATCCTTACCATTTCTGATTGATGAAATTAGAGATTTTACTTTTTTTTCCTGGCTAGGTTAGCCATAGATTTATCTATTTCATTGACCTTTTCAAAAATCAACTTTTTGATTTATTGATCTGTTGTATAATTCTTTTGTTTTCAATTTCATTTAATTCTGCTCTACTTCTGGTTATTTCTTTTCTTCTGCTCTGTTTGGGGTTGGAATGTTCTTCCTTCTCCAGTTGCTTAAGATGTCCCATTAAGTTGTTAACTTCCTCTCTTTCTGTTTTCTTGAGGAAGGATTGCAGTGCTATAAATTTCCCTCTTAGGACTGTCTTTGCAGTATCCCAGAGGTTCTGATGATTTCTGTCTTCATTGTCATTTTGTTCCAAAAATTTGGTAATTTCCTTCCTTATCTCATCTATGACCCAAGTATCCATCAGCATAAGGTTATTTAGCTTCCATGTTTTTGAATGAGTATGCAGATTCCTGCTGTTATTGAGTTCAACTTTTATTCCATGATGGTCTGAGAAGATCCAAGGAATAATTTCTTTTTTTAAATTTGCTGAGGTTAGACTTGTGACCTAGGATGTGATTGATTTTGGAGTATGTTCCATGGGGTGATGAGAAGAATGTGTATTCAGTTTTGTTGAGATGAAATGTTCTGTAGGTGTCTGTTAATTTCAGATGTTGTATGGTTCAGTTTAAATCTAAAATTTCTTTGCTTAGCTTCTTTTTGGATGATCTATTCAACACTGCTAAAGGTGTGTTATAATCTCCCACTACTATGGAGCTGGGGGAAATCCAGTTGCTCATGTCTGTTAGGTTTCTCTTATAAATTGAGGCACATTCTGGTTGGGTGCATAAATATTAATAATTGAAATCTCATCATATTTAGTGTTACCTTTAACAAATATGAAGTGTTCATCCTTATTCTTCCTTATTTTGATTGGTTTAAAGCCTATCGTATCTGTGAATATGATTGCCACATCTGCTTTTTTCTGACTTTCATTTGCCTGGAATATAGATAACCATCCCTTCACCTGGAGTCTATATTTATCTTTCAAGGTAAGATGAGATTCTTGTATTCAGTAGTTATCTGGCCTGAGTTTTTTTTTGTTTGTTTGTTTGTTTTGTAGAGACAGAGTCTCACTTTATCGCCCTAGGTAGAGTGCCGTGGCGTCACACTGCTCACAGCAACCTCCAGCTCTTGGGCTTAAGTGATTCTCTTGCCTCAGCCTCCCAGTAGCTGGGACTACAGGCGCTGGCCACAGTGCCCGGCTATTTTTTTTGTTTTGCAGTTCAGTCAAGGCCAGGTTTGAACCCGCCACCTTCGGTATATGGGGCCGGCGCCCTACTCCCTGAGCCACAGGAGCCGCCCCTGGCCTGAGTTTTTGGATCCAGTCAGCCAACATGTGCCTCTTTAGTGGATGATTCAAACCATTCACATTAATTAAGAATATTGATAAACCTTTCGAAAATCAGGTGGACATTTTTAATCCTTTCACAACTGTGGAAGTTGGAATTTGATCAATAATTTCTGAGTGGGTTTACTTTTGTGGTGAGGGATTACATTGGTTGTTATGGAAGATACGTCTGAGAATATCCTGGAGAGCTGGTTTAGTTATGGCAAATTTCTTCAACATGTGGATGTCATTAAAGAATTCAATTTCTCCATCATAAATGTAACTCAGTTTAGCTGGATACAGGCTCCTGGGTTGAACGTTATTTTGTTTTAGGATATTAAAATTCGATGACCATCCTCTTCTAGCTTGAAAGGTTTCAGCAAAGAGATCTGCAGATATTCTAATATTCTTCCCTTTGTAGGTTATTGTTTTCTTACGTCTGGCTGCTTTCAGAATTTTCTCCTTCATATTAACTTTCATAAAATTGATTGTGATGTGCCTGGGTAATGTCTTATTCAGGTTGGGTCTTGCTGGAGTTCTGAAACTGTCTGCTATCTGAATTTCAGAATCTATTGACATGTGTGGAATATTCTCTTTCATAATCTAATGAAGAAGAGATTATGTATCTTGTGAATTCACTTTGTCACTTTTGGGGATCCCTATGAGACGAATATTGGTTTTCTTCAAATTATCCTTGAGCTCTCTGAGGGTGTGATCTATTTTTGCCCTCCATTTCTCTTCCTCTTTGGAAGATTGGGAGTGTTCGAAAGCTTTGTCTTCCATGTCAGAAATTCTTTCTTCTGCTTGTTCCATTCTGTTACTGAGGCATTCTGCTGTATTTCTCAGATCTTTGAGGGCTGAAACTTCTCGTCTCAATGTGTCAAAATCTTTGTTCATTTTGTCTTTGAATTCATTGAATTCTTGAGACATCTTTTGGGTCATCTTTTGGAATACAGCTTGAAATTCTAATTCCATCTTTTCCTCCATTCTACAGATCTTATTTGCTGTGCAGACTCTGAATTTGATTTCTGACATCTCATTCATTTGCTTTTGCAAGGGATGTTGTGCTGTATCTACCTTGTTCTTACTTGGGGGAGTTGATTTACTGTCATTATTCATATTGCCAGAGTTTTTCTGTTGATTCTGCCTCATGATTATTTTTCACTGTTGCCTATGACTGTCCTAGGGTTGGGGAGGTATCTCTCCCAGATCAGACCCCAGCAGGATCACTCTGTTGTTGCTGGATATTTGTAGGGAGTGAACCTGTGTAACTCCTCTGGGACTGTCCCAACCAAGGAGTTCTGGCTGTGGGAGCAGCTCCAGAGTGTGGCCCCCCCAGATTCAGCAGCAGGGCTTGGGGTGGTGCTCGCAGTTCTGGGTGTGCCTGTCACCTGTTGGTCTTTGCAAAGGGAGCCTGTGCTTCCAGCAGTCTCTGGCTGGGTGGAGGGCTCCAGAAGGAGGCCATGGGTTGCGCAATCTCCTGAGTCCCTGGCCAGATGGGCTGGGCAATTGTGGAGGTAGAGAGGGTAGGGGAGGACATGGATTGTGTGGCTCCCAGAGTTCCTGGCCCGGAAAGGCAGGTGGTACCTGACGGGTTCCCAGCAGAGTCCCTGGCCAGTGTGGGTGGCAGGCAGAGGCCCGGAGGGGTGTGGAGCAGAGCAGCGCAGGGGTCCCGGTGGAGGCCATGGCTGCTGTGGATGGCGAGCTGAGGCCTGATGGGGCATGGTTCAAAGCCGTACAGAGGTACCAGTGGAGTCCCTGATCACAGCAGGCAGCGAGCTGAGGCCTGTGGGAATCCCTGGCTGCTGTGAGTGGAGGACCGAGTCTTGACAGGGCCTGGATCAGAGCCATATGTGGATCCCAGCAGAGTCCTTGGCCATGGTGGGCTGCTGCCCAAGGCCTGGTGGAGTCCCTGGTTGCTGTGATTAGGGGACTGAGTCCCAGTAGGGTGTGGATTGGAGCTGTGCAGGAGTTCCGGTTGAGTCCCTGGCTGAGGTGGACGGTGTTGGTGGGCTGAGGTCTGGCGGAGTCCCTGGCTGCTGTGAGCTGGGGGCCAAGGCCTGGTGGGACATGGATCAGAGCCACATGGGGGTTCTGGCGAAATCCCTGGCTGTGACAGGCGATGGGTCAAGGCCCAGCAGAGTCCCTGGTTGCTGCAGGCAGCTGGCCAAGGCCTGGCGGGGCATGGTCTGGAGCCACACTGGAATCCCAGTGGAGTTCCTTGCCCCATCTGGCAGCAGGCTGAGGCCAGGTGAGGTGCCAATCGGGGCCACATGGTTGTCCCAGCAGAGTTCCTGACCACTGTGAGCAGTGGGCCAAGGCCCAGTGCAGCACAGATTAGAGCCACGGGAGGATCCTGGTGGAGTCCTTGGCCACAGTGGGTAGCAGGCTGGGCTGGGCTCACACTGGAGACCCGCAGTTCTATGTGGAGTCTTTGGCCTGAGGGCTGGCAGGGGCTCGGTAGGGCCCTGAGTCTCTTACCTGGTGGAAGTCTGGTCCAGCAGACAGGGAAGGTGGACGTTGCTCAAACCCTCCTCCCTCAGTTTCAACAGGGGTCAGGCTTCTGGTGCATCAGGTAAGGGGGGAAGGGAATACTGGAAGTTCAGAATGCTGGAAGAATTTAGGTCAGTTTTCCTGCCTGGAGCTTGGTTTTTTGGAGTCTCAGCTTGCCTCAGCAGAGGTAACCTGCAGTTATCACTTCTCTCTCTTGGCTGGGCTCCCAGTCTTTGGCTCAATTGGGCAGTTTTTGGAGGTTATCTTTCCTTTTGGACAGAAGCCTCTGTCAGGAACTGCGTCCAGTCGGCCATCTTGCCCCTCCCCACTGGTATGTGCCTCTTCTATAAGAAGATCTAAACTTCTGAGAAAAAGTCTGTGATCAACCAGTCTTAGTGTCTCCCACGTCTGGCATTTGTTTGCATGTTGTAGGCACCCAATATACCTCATGCAAGATAAATTGCCATGGTAGCAATTAACAGAATCACATGGGTTTAGCATGAAGGTTTTCTCTTATGTTTTCTTCAGAAAGTTTCACAATTTGGGCTCTTATGTTTAATTCTTTAAACTATTTTCAGTTGATTTTTTTGTAAGGTGTAGAGAATATAATGAGCCACTTTTATTCTTTTGTATAAGTATATTCTGTTTTCCTAACACCATTTATTGACGACTATTCTTTTCCTATTGCGTATTCTTGGCATCTTCATTAAATATAAATTGACAATTACTATGGTTTCAATTTATTCTCCCAAAGTTCATGTGTTAGAAATTTAACCTCTAATGTAATGGTGTTAGGAGGCGAATCCTATTGAAAAGTAATAAGGCAATGATGGCGCTGCTTCATGAATGGGTTAATGTCATTATCATTGGAATTGTTTAGTCATTGTAAGAATGGGTTTGTTATAAAATTAAATTTGGCCTCCTCTTGCTCTCTTATACTCTTTTGTTCTTCCACCTTCTTCCATGTAATTGATACAGGGTTCCCAGTTCAGGGCTAGACAGAGACCCCCATTTTCTTGGCTTGAGCAAATAAACTTTTGGCAGTCTCTGCATGCAAGCAGAATTTCATCAGGGTGGCTTCTACTGGAGTGGAAAGTACACACCCTGCTGCTCTGCCTTAAGAGGACTTCATTCATTTGCTAATACATTCATTCTCTAATCAATTTAGATGGGATGTTTTTTGTCTGCCAACTCCTCGCCAACTGTGACAAACCTTTCCAGGAGTGTCTCTGTGGGCAAGCAGTATATAAGCCCCTAGACTAAAGACCCCTTCAGGTCTTCCCATTTGAGAATTCCCACCTTCTGCTGTAGGACACTTTTTTTTACTCTTTTATGTAAAACAAAATTTGTCCTGTCACTTATTCACATGGTCTTGGGTTTCATTCTTTAATCTCCAGACAAAAGATCCATCCAGAGAGAAAAATGCCTGAAATAGGATGACAGAGTAAAAAAAACTGCGCCAGATGAGGGCCCCTTGACTTTGGACTTCCAAGCGTCCAGAAATGTAAGAAATAAACTAAAAAAAATTAGATTACCCAGTCTGTGTTATTCAATTATAGCAACAAAAAATGGAATAAGGCAACCATATAAGCATAGGTTTATTTATAGGCTCCCTATTCTGTTATATTGTTATCTATGTCTGTCTTTAGACAGTATACACTGTTTTGTTTACTATAGCTTTAAAACGTTTGAAATCAGAAATTATTATGCTTCCAACTTTATTCTACCTTCTTAATATTTCTTAGATTATTTGGAACCTTTCTTGGTTACCTATGAAATTTAGAATAGTTTATTTCTTAAACAAATGACATTGGGATTTTTCCAAGGATAATATTAAATCTACAGTTTTCTCTGTTAGTATGGACATTTTAACAATATTAAATCTTTTCACACATAAACATGGGAAGTCTTTCCATTTGTGTTTTGTTTATTTCATTGATGTTTTCTAGATCTCAATGTATAAGTCTTTCACTTTCTTATTTAAGTTTTATTGCTAGGTATTTTATTCTTTCTGATGATGTTGTAAATGGGATTGTGATTCTAATTTCCTTTCAAGGAGTTTATTGTTAGTGAAAAGAAACACAACTTAAATTTCTATTTTGATTTTATATCGTGTAACTACAGAGTTTGTTTTTTTTTTTTTACTTCTAATGGTTTTTAGTGGCATCTTTAGGATTTTCTTTAAATTAGATCATTTTATTTGCAAACAGGGACAATATTACTTCTTCTTTTCCAATTTAGTTGCTCCTTGTTTCTTTCTCTTTTTTAATTATTCTGGTTAGCACTTCCAAGACTATGTTGAATAAGGTGGTCAGAGTGGGAATTTTTGCCTTGTTCCTGATCTTACAGGAAACTTTCAGATCTCTACCATTGAATAAGATGTCACCTGTAGGTTCATCATATATGACATTTATTACACTGAGAATATTTTCTTATATTCCTAGGTTGTTGAACATTTTTATTATTAAATACTGCTGAATTTGGTCAAAAGCTTTTTCTGCATCTCATGGGACAGTCATGTAATATTTATCCTTTATTGTATTAATGTGATGGGTCTCATTAATTGGTTTTCATATATCAAATAATCCTTGCATCTCAAGGATAAATCCCACTTGGTCATGGTATACAAATCTTTTATGTTGTTGTTGAATTTGGATTACTAGCATTTTATTGGTGATTTGGGGGTGTGTGTTCATTCATGATTTTGGCCTGTAGTTTTATTTACTTGTGATATCCTTTCCAGCTTTGATATCAAAGTAATTTTGCATAAAATCAGTATGCAAGTTTTCCTTTCTTCTCAGTTTTAGAGTCGAATAAGAATTGACATTAATTCTTCTTGAAGAGTTTGATGGAATTAACCAGTGAAGTTATCTATCCCTGGCTTTCACTATCAGGACAGATTAACTCTTTCTCTCCCCAGAAGGAAGCTGAGAGTTTTAATTTTGGTCTGCTTCCTTTATTTTAGGGAGGAAAAATATCAAGAGCATCTACCAGCTTGTGTCACTATCTCTATTGTCACTCAGGTGGCTAAACTGCATCAGCACTGGATATATGAACAAACCACTTTTCTTTCCTGGATGAAGCTGGAAGTACAGGTTCAATTGTTGAGTGTATGCTGCTGCATTGGGGTCAGGTTCTCTGACAAGAAGTTATTCTAACCTTTCCAATCTTTCTTACTGCTTTTAATGAGACTGATTCCATGTTCCCCTTGAATTTTCCTGTATAAACCTTCCAATTTGTTTTTGACTTCTCACAAAGAAAATTTGGTCCTGAATTGTTGCTGAAAATACATGTGTTTGTGTGGGAAATAAAAGTTCTTATCCTACCATGCTGCTGAAATTACTCTGAGTTATGCCATTACTTTGTTGAGAATTTTTCCTCAACAAATGTTGAGTGTATATGCATGTCTACACTCATAAGATATACTGTTCTACAGTTTTCTTTTTTGTGTATGATATATCATTTTATTTTGTTATCAAAATAAAACAGGCCTAATAAATTCAGTTGGAAAATAGTTTAAGTTATTGAAATGAGATTTTTAACTATTTAATACTATTATTTATAGTCATTTATGACTGTAAATTGTACTCTAAGCACTGATTAAAGTGCATCCCATAAGTTTGGAACATTGTGTTTTCATTTTTATTGTCAAGTCATATATACATAGATCATGAATACATTTAAGCCATTGTGGTGTTAAATGTATTGATTATTTGTACAAATTAGAGTGCTTACATTCTACTAATTAACATAGCTTTTACCTTGTTCACTTAATCACAGTCTTAAGACATTTGTGTTCTATACTTGATAGAGACATTTGCGTTCTATACTTGATAGATTTGACTTGTACCCTTGCAATATGTTCCATACATATGGTCCATCCATTAACCCCCCTCTATCAAACAAGCCCGACTCCCTTCCCATCTCTTTTTCCTTCCCTACTTCATCCGGGGCGATAGTTGTGATTCATCTTTCATATGAAAGTGTGAGTGATTATTAGTTTGTTTCATAGTACTACAGAGTGCATTGGATATTTTTATTCCATTCCTGAGATACTTTACTAAGAAGAATATTTTGCAGCTCCATCCATGTAAACATAAAGGGGGTAAAGTCTTAATCTTTTTTAATGCTGTGTAGTATTCCACGGTATACATATACCAAAATTTATCAATACTTTTATGGGTCGATGGACAGTTGGGCTTATTCCATGACTTTGCAATTATGAATTGAGGTGGAATGAATAATCTAGTGCAAATATCTTTGTTGCCAAGTGATTTAGTAGAAGAATTACAGGATCAAATGGCAGTTCTACATTTATATCCCTGAGTGTTCTCCAAACATCTTTCCAAAAGGAACATACTAGCTTGTTTTCCCCCAGCAGTGTAGAAGTGTTCCTTTTTCTCCACATCCATGCCAACATCTGTAGTTTTGGGATTTTGTGATGTGGGCTACTCTTACTGGAGAGAGATGATATCTCAAAGTGGTTTTGGCTTGCATTTCTCTGATGATTAAAGATGATGAGCATTTTTTCATGTGTCTGTAGACCATGCGCCTGTCTTCTTCAGATAAGCTTCTGTTCATACCTCTTGCCCATAGTGAAATAAGATCACTTGTTCTTCTCTTATTAATAAGTTTGAATTCTCTGTGGATTCTGGTTATTTGACCTTTGTCGGAAATACAACCTGCAAAAATCTTCTCCCATTCTGTAGGCTTTCTACTTGCTTTACTTACTGTGTTCTTGGCAGTGCAGAAGCTTTTTACTTTGATTAGATCCAAGTAACGTATTTTTGATGTTGCTTCAATTGCCCAGGGGGTCCTCCTCATAAAGTATTCTGCCAGGCCAATTATTTCAAGTGTTTCCCTTGCACTCTCTCCAAGAATTTTTATAGTTTCATGTCTTAAGTTTAAGTTCTTTAACCAGTGAGAGTCAATTTTTGTTGGTGAAGAAAGGTGTGGGTCCAGTTTTAGTCTTCTACAAGTCGCCAGCCAATTCACCCAGCCCCATTTATTAAATAGGGAATCTTTCTCCCAATTTATATTTTTGATAGGCTGATCAAAGATCAAATGGTGATAAGTGTCTGGGTTCAGCTCTTTCAATTCTGTTCTAATCATCTACCTCTCTATTTTTGTGCTAGTACCATGGTGTTTTGATCATTATAGAGTTATAGAATACTCTGATATCTGGTTGTGTGATTCCTCTCATCCTGTTGAGTGTTACCCTTAGCAAATATGACATGACCATCCTTATCTTTCCTTAGTTTTGTTGGTTTAAAGCCTATTGTATCTGTGAATAATATTACAACTCCTGCTTTTTTCTGATTTTCATTTGCCTGAATTATAGATTATCATCCCTTCACCCTGAGTCTATATTTATTTTTTAAGTTAAGATGAGATTCTTCTATGCAACAGATACCTGGTCTGAGTTTTTGTACCCATTCAGCCAACATGTGCCTCTTTAGAGGACAATGTAAGCCATTCACATTAATTGAGAGTATTGATAAGCTCGGTAGTATTTTGGGTATTGAGTTTTTCAAAAGTCCAGTGGACATCTTTAATTCTCTCACCACTGTGGAATTTGGAGTTTGATCAAAAGTATCTGCGTGAGTTTTCTTTGGTGGTGGAGCATTGTGCTTGCCATTGTGGAGGTTGGGTCTGAGAATATCCTAGACAGCTCATTTAGATATGGCAAATTTCTTCAACATGAAAATGTCATTAATCTCCATCATAAATTAAGTGAAACTCAGTTTAGCTGGATACAGGATCCTGAGTTGAAAGTTAGTATGTTGTATGAGGTAAAAGGTTGATGACCATCCTCTTATAGCTTAAAAAGTTTCAGTAGGGAGATCTGCAGTCAATCTAATATTCTTCCCCTTGTAGGTCATGGTTTTCTTACGTGTGACTGCTTGCAGAATTTTCTCCTTCAATTAATTTTGGCAGAATTCATTATAATGTGTCTAGGAGATTTTTTATTTGGATGAAGTCATGCTAGAATTCTGAAACGGTTATCTGGATTTCTGAATCTCTTTCTATTTTGGGGAAGTTATCCTCTATTATCTCTTGGAGTAGAGCATTTGGACCTTTTGTAGCAACCTCTTCTCCTTCAGGGATTCCTATAAGGTGAATGTTTGCTTATTTGAAGTGGTCCCACAATTCTCTCTGGGAATGGTTCATTTGGTTCTCCACTTCTATTCCTCTTTGAGCATTGGGGAGTGTTCAAAAGCTTTGTCTTCAATGTGAGAAATCCTTTCTTCTGCCTGCTCCATTCTGTTACTGAGGGATTCTACTCTATTTCTCAGATCTTTGAGGGCTGCAAGTTCTTGCCTCAATATTTCAAAATCCTTGCTGATTTTGTCTTTGAATTTATTGAATTCTTGAGACAACTTTTGATTTACTCCTTGAAATTTTAATTCCTTCTTTACCTCCATTCTTTTGATCTTATTTGCTATCCAAATTCTGAACTTGCTTTCTGATGCCTCAGCCATTTGTTTATGAATGGGATCATTTGGTGTGCCTGTTTTGTCATTTTGGGGGGGATTTGATCTATGCCTTTAGGCAAAAAGCCAATATGCATCCATCTTTCTGAGTGTGTGCAGGGACAAAATTTCTTATTTGGCATAGTCAGGCTGAAACCGGGGCTGAACTCCGAATAGGATGTTAAGCCTGGGTGCTTTGGGGGTAAAAGCCCAGTATTCACAAGTTGGCCATCGGGGCTGGGGCATGCAGACATGCTTTTGGCAAGTCCAAGGAATCTTCAGACTGTGGGTTTGTAAGATAAGGTCTCGGCCTCCAGATTGAGGGCCTCCAGAGAGAGTGCATACAAGCAGCCTATGCCCTGTGACTTATCTGTTTCTAGGCAACTGGCTGACAGTAAGTTATTCATGACTAGTATATATGGTATTATAAAGGTTGTAGAAGAATGTGTAGCAGTTTATCAGAAGCCTTGAGGGCACCAAGAACAAGTTAAGCTAGTTTTACTTTGTAACCTTAAGATCTTTGTATAATTATAGCGTGTATGTACTGAACATGCTGAATTGGCTATAAAAAGTGGCCTGGAATAAAGGAGTTTGCTACTCACCATCAGAGCTTGTAGACCTCTCTGTCTCTTACTATTCCAACATGCAAGTCTATCCTCTGCTTCATTGGCCACTCAATCAGACCCTCACACAACATACAGTGATTATTCATGTTGCAAGAATTTCTCCACTGATTCTGCCCATGATTATTTTTCACTGTTTGGCTGGATAGGCAGGTAAGGTAAAATTGGATTGGAGTCTCTTGGTGTTGTGGTTAACCAGCGCTTTGCCAAAGATCTGGGACTGATGACTGTAGCTTTTTCACCTACAGCTTTGCAAAGGACCCATATAGTATTACAGTCTGAGGCTCTGGGGACCTGCGTGGTGTGGTAGGGTTAGATGGCTCTGTCGTGTATTCAGCTGGTCTTTCTCTGATCCCAGTGGATCAGTGAGTCTGGGCTGAAGTCTCAGCTGTGGAGAAATGACACCCTGCCACCCATGGGCAACAACTGGAAGAGGAAAATCAACCCTTCTTGTTGCCACACAACTAGGTTACCAACCAAGTGTGTCCATGGGTGTTTGGCTCAGGTTAGGAGTTCCAAACCAATTGACCCAGTCAGTGCCAGCCTTCAAGTGGGAGAGTTCAAAAGTTCTCCAGCAGCTAGATAACAGATGTCTACTGGTTGCTCAAATGTGTCTCACTTCGGTTCTCTGTAGAGTCAGAAATGTTCACCCAGGAACAGAGTTGGACCAGGGGGCTGGTATCTCTTTCCTCACCTTGCACCTCTTTCTTGCCCAATCAATGGTGACGCCACAGGGCTGAGGTCCTCCTCCCTCCAATAATCAGATGTGCCAGATTTGTGTCTGCCAGGGTCAAAGGAAAGTCAGTGCCCCCTCAACCTGCCCACCATCCTCTGCCACCAGCCAGATGGGGTAGCTGAGGCCAGCTTGCCCTGGGTATACAGTGGCAACTGGGGAGTGTTCCACCTGAGCTCAATCTGAACCTGAGGATAACAAGTTAGCAAATTATTTTTTCCCTCAGCAACCACACCATTGCCCCAGTGGCTCTATAGCACTGGTATCCCTATAGGGTGAAGTCTGACTTCCTCTGGCAATCCTCAGAGTTGGGGAGGTGATTCTCTACAATTAGACCCTGGCAGGATTGCTCTACTATTACTGAATCTTCTTGGGAGGTGTTCCTCTGCAGCTCCCAGTTGGCTCCCATGGCCCAGAGAGGCAGCTGTAGTGGCAGCTCCAGCAGAACAGTGGGGTGCAAGTTGTGTGGTTATGGCAGGATAGGTGCGTGGGGGCTCTGGCAAGGTGGGCACTCAGCACATGGCTTTGACAGGGTGGGTCACATGGCAGCTCCAGCATGGTGGGGTGCATGGCCTGTGGATATGTCACAGTGGGCATGTAGTGACTCTGGCAGGGTGGGGCGCACAGTGAGCAGTTCTGGCTGGGAAGGGCATGCAGCACGGTGCTCTGGCAGAAGGGAGTATGCAACGGCTCTGGCAGTGCTGGGTGCACAGCAAGTGGCTCTGGCTTGGCAGAGCATGGGGGATGAGGCTCCAGCAGGGCAGAGTGCATAGATCGCAAGCCTCCTCCTGTAGCTGGTTTTGACTTTCACAGAGCCAAGCCAAACAGCCTCCCACTTTTGTCTGTACCACTGCTGGACTCACTGTTACAGTGCAGCTTTTCTACCATAGCCCTGACCTGGTAATGAACCAAAGACATTCCAGTTTCTTCAGGGGTTAGGCTTCTGGACCATCAGGTGAGGGGAGAAAGGTGGACTGGGAGTTCAAAATGGCAGGGAAAATGTTACTTCAACTTTCATGCCTGGCAAGAGAGTGCTCAAGGTCACAGCAGGGTCCCTCTGGAGAAGTAGTCCCCACTTCCTGCAACTCTCTCTCATGGGATGAGACAAGAGGTCCTCAGTTCACTGCTTGTCTACAGAAAATCAGAAAACCTATAGCAAGAAAACACACACACACACACACACACACACACAAAAGAAAGAGAAAAATTCTCTTGGTGGAGAGGATGGACACTTTTCCTTTGGGATGAGTTTTGTACCTAAATTTGCTTTCTTGGAGTCGCAGCTTGCCTCAGCAGAGGTGATGAGCAGTTATCACTCTTCTCTCCCAGCTTGGCTCTCAGTCTTCAGCTTTATTTTGTACTTTATGGTCATTATCCTTCCCTCTGGACAGAAGCCTCTGTCAAAAGCTGGTTCCAGTCCACCATCTTGCCCCTCCTCTGTGTTTTCATTTTCATTCATCTCAAAGCATTTCACAATTTCCCTTGTGGTTTCTGCTTTGACTTATTAGTTATCTATGGTAAGTTATTTAATTTTCATATATTTGATTTCTAATTTTATTTCATTATATTTGAAGAATATATGTTGAATAATTTCTATTAATTTAATTTATTTGACTTATATAAAGCTTTGAAATATGGTTAACTCTGGATAATGTTGCATGTGCAGTTGCAAAAAAAATGTTTGTTCTGCTTTGTTTGGTGGGCTGTTCTCTAGATATTCATTTTTGTCTAGTTGGTTTATAATGTTCAAGTTTTTTATTTCACTGTTGATCTTTGCATGGTAATTATACCTACTCATTACTGAAAATCAAGAATTGAAGTTTCTCATTATTATTGTAAAATGGTATATCTTTCCATTTATTTGTTTTAGTTTTGTTTCATTTGTTTTAAGGTTGTGTTGTTAGCTGAATATGTGTTTATTTTTACATTTTTCTGTGATGTTAAAACTTTTATTGACTCTCTCTTTATGTTCAACAATATTCTTGTAATTTTATACTCAGACTCACTTTAACAATGACCAACACAGTGGTCTACCACCAAAATAGACTCACATAAAAATTATTGAACATAACCTAACTTCCACAATGGTGAAAGGATTAAAACTATTCACTTTGAAAAACATGACACGCAAAACACCACCATACCTATCTCTTAATTAATGTGAATGGCTTAAATTGTCCTCTAAAGCACCACAGGCTGGCTGACTGGATACAAAAACTCAGGCCAGATATCTGCTGCATACAAGAATTACATCTTACCTTTAAAGGGTCAAAAAGACTCAGCATGAAGGGATGGACAACTATAATGCAGGCAAACAGAAATCAGAAAAAAAAAAACCAGTGGCTGTAATTTTATTTGCAGATACAATAGGTTTTAAACCAACAAAAAAAAGGAAAAATAATTTGAAAGTCTATTTTGTATGATAGTAGTCTAGTCACTATCCTTATGAGTTTTTTTTTTTTCCTTTTTTATTGTTTGGGATTCATTGAGGGTACAAAGGATTAGGTTAAACTGATTTCATTTGTAAAAGAAAGTCCCTCTTGTAATTGTGTCCCTCCCACAAGAGGTGTGCCATACACTGTGACAAACCAACCACTTTCCTCCTCACCTCTCAGTCCTCTACCCTCCACCATGTATTAGGTCATCTACTGTCTTCATATAAGAATTGAATGCATTGGATTCTTGCTTTTCCATTCTTGTGATGCTTTACTAAGAAGACTGTGTTCCAGTTCTTCCTCAATCCAGGTTAATATAAACAATGTAAAGTCTCCATCTCTTTAAATGGCTGAGTAGTTTTCTCAGGTATACATATACCACAGCTTGTTAATCCATTCCTGGGTTGATGGGTATTTTAGGTTGTTTCCACATTTTGGCAATTGTAAATTAAGCTGCAATAAACAGGCTGGTGCAAATGTCCCTATGATAAAAGGATTTTTTTTTCCTTCTGGATGTATGCCTAGTAATAGGATTGCAGGATCAAATGGGAGGTTTAATTTGAGTTCTCTGAGGATTCTCCATACTTCCTTCTGAAAAGGCTGTATTAGTTTGCAGTCCTACCAGCAGTATAAAAGTGCTCCCTTCTCTCCACATCCACACCAGCATCTACAGCTTTGAGACTTTGTGATGTGAACCATTCTCACTGGGATTAGGTAATGTATCAGGTTGGATTTTATTTGCATTTCTCTGATGATGTTTGTTAGCCATTTTTCTTCTTTATAGAAGTTTCTATTCAAGGCTTTTTCCCAATCATATGTGGGATTGTTGGATCTTTTTTGTTGATTAATTTGAGTTCTCTGTAGATCATAGTTATCAAGCTTTTGTCTGATTCATAACCTGTAAATATCTTTTCCCATTCTGAAGGTGGTGTATTCCCCTTGGTTGTTGTCTTCCTAGCTGTACAGAAACTACTCAGTTTAATTAAGTCCCATTTGTTTATTTTTGTTGTTGCAATTGCCATGGAATTCTTCTTCATAAAATCTTTTCCCAGGCCAATATCTTCAAATGTTTTCCCCACACTTTCTGCACGGATTTTTATTGTTACTTGTCTTAGAATTAAATCTTTCATCCATCTTGAATCAATTTATGTAAGTGGTGAATGGTATGGGTACAGTTTCAGTCTTTTACATGGGGTTATCCAGTTCTCCCAGCACCATTTATTGAATATGGATTCTTTTTTCCAGTTTGTGCTGCTGTTTGGTTTATCAAAGACTAGGTGGCTGTAAGATGTTAGTTCCATCTCCTGGTTTTCTATTTGGTTCCAAATAATCTATGTCTCAATTTTTGTGCCAATGCCATGTTGTCTTGATTATTATGACCTTGTAGTATACCATAAAGTCTGACAGGGTCATGTCACTGACTTTGTTTTTATTACTAGGAATTGCCTTGGCTATACAGGGTTTTTTCTGGTTTCATACAAAATGAAGAATTATTTTTTGTCCAGATCTTGAAAGTATGATGTGGGTATTTTAATGAGGATTGCATTGAATCTGTAGATTGCTTTCATTAGTATAGGCATTTTCATAATGTTGATTCTTTGGAGCCTCATGGTATGGTCTTCCATTTGTTAATATCTTCTGCTATTTCTTTTCATAGGGTTTATTAATTTTCTTTATAGATATACTTCACCTCTTTTCTTAGGTATTTCATTGTTTAGAAGCTACCATGAAGGGAACAATGTCCTTGATTAGCCACTCAACTTGTCTGTTGTTGGCATAAACAGAGGATACTGACTTGTGGAAATTGATTTTTATATCCTGAGACATTACTGTATTTTTTGATCATTTCCATGCATATTGCAGTTGAGTCATGAGGGTTCTCTAAGTGCAAGATCATATCATCAGCAAAGACTGAGAGTTTGACCTCCTCCTACCTCATTTGGATGCCCTTTCTTTCTCTTGCCTGATTGTATTGGCTAGAACGTCCAGCACTATGATGAATAGTATTGGCAATAGACGATAACCATGGCTGGTTCCAGTTCTAAGTGGAAAAGCTTTCAGTTTTACTCCATTCAGTATAATATGAACTGGTTTTGTCACGGATGGCTTCAATCAGTTTAAAAATGTGCCTCCCATGCCTATATTCTTAATTGTTCTAAATAGAAAAGGATGCTTATTTTTATCAAACGATTTTTCTACTTCTATTCAGAGGATCATACAGTCTTTGTTTTTGCTTCTGTTAATATGTTGAATTATATTTATGGACTTGTGTATGCTAAACTAGCCTTGTATCTCTGGGATGAAATCTACTTAATCATGATTCATGATTTTTTTAAATGTGAATCTGTAATCTATTGGCTAGCATTTTATTGAGTATTTTTGCATCTATATATATTAGTGAAATTGATCTGGTCTGAAGTTCACCTTTTTAGTTCGGTATTTTCCTGGTTTTGGTCTGAGGATGACATTTACTTCATAGAAAGTGTTGGGGAAGATTCCTTCCTTCTCAATTTTTTGGAATAATTTCTGCACTATGGGTGTAAGCTATTCTTTGAAGGTTTGATAGGATTCTGATGTGAAGCCATCTGAACCACTCATTTTTCTGTTAGAATTGTTTTTTATTGTTTCTTCAATCTCAGTGCTTATACTTGGTCTGTTCAGTAGATCTATTTCTTCTTGGTTAAGTCTAGGGAGAGGTTGTGATTCCATGTATTGATCCATTTCCTCCACATTGTGAAATTTCTGGGTATAGAGTTTCAGGCAGTATTCAGAGATAATCTCTTGTATCTGTGTAGCATCTGTTATTTCACCTTTATTGTTTCTAATTGAGGTTATTAGAGATTATACTTTTCTATTTCTAGTTATTATGACAAAAAGGTTATCAATTTTACTTATGTTTTTGAAGAAACAACTTTTCATTTTGTTAATTTTCTGAAGGATTCTTTTGTTTTCAATTTCATTAAACTCTGATTTAATATTGGTTAGCTCTTTTCTTCTGCTGGATTTGGGATTAGATTGTTCTTCTTTTTACTGTTCCCTAAGATGGTTCATGATTTTGTTAATGAGGTCTCATTCTGTTTTTCAAATGCAATCATCTAATGTGATAAATTTCCCTCTTATGACTGCTTTTGCTGTATCCAACAGGTTTTGGTAACTTGTGTCTTCATTGTAGTTATGTTTGAGGAATTTATCAATTTCTGCTTTTATCTTTTTCTGAACCCAACTATCATCCACCATAAGGTTTTTTAATTTCTATGTCTCTGTGTGGGGAAGAATGTTTATGTTGAAGTTGAGTTTCACCTTTATTGCCTCGTGGTCTGAAAGATACAAGGTATAATTTCTATTCTTTTAATTTTGCTAAGGTTTGGGTTTGATTTGTATCCTAGGATGTGATCAATTTTGGAGCATGTTCCATGGGCTGATGAGAAAAATGTATTTTCCTTAGTTTCGGGATGGTGTTTATATATATATATATATATATTTTTTTTTAAGACAGAGTCTTACTTTGTTGCCCTTGGTAGAGTGCCATGGCATCATAGCTCACAGCAACCTCCAACTCCTGGGCTTAGGTGATTCTCTTGCCTCTGCCTCCCGAGTAGCTGGGACTACAGGCACCTGCCATAATGCCTGGCTATGTTTTTGTTGCAGTTTGGCCTGGGCCTGGTTTGAACCCACCACCCTTGGTATGTGGTGCCAGTGCCCTACTCACTGAGCCACAGATGCCATCACCTGTATCTATCTATTGATCCTATTTGTTCCAGGGTTACATTTAAGTCCTTGTATATTTGTTTAACTTCTGTTTAGAGGGTCCAGTTCTTTCAGAGGGGTATTAATGTCCCCAACTATTATGGTGTTATGGGATATAATATTTCTCAGACTCATCAAGAGTCATTACAATGTGTTTTGGAGAGGCTCTGTTTGAGTGGAGATGGCCTGTGGTTCGATATCCATCTGAAAAGAGTGTGTCAGGAACTTTCATAAATCTGGGAGCATTTATGTTGGGATACATAAATAGTTAAAATTGAAATATCTTCTTGTTGTATTATTCCCTTGACCAGTATGAAGTATGCATCTTTGTATTTCTTGACTTCAGATGTTTAAACCCTCTTATATATTAGAATAAGAGTGTAAACTCTCCTTTCTTCTGATTTCAATTTGCTTGAAATACTGTTTTCCATCCCTCAACTTTGAGTCTTGATTTGTCCTTCAAGGCTAGGTGTGTTTCAGCATGTGGATGGTTTATGTTTCTTTATTGAATCTGTCACCCTGTGCATATTCAATGTTGAATTCAATCCTTGATATTTATTGAAAGAATTGCTGGCACAACTCCCATAGAGCAGTGGTTCCAGCGCCAGCCACATACACTGGGGCTAGCAGGTTTGAATTCAGCTTGGGCTTGCTAAACAACAATGACAACTGTAACAAAAAATAGCCAGGTGTTGTAGCAGGCAACTGCAGTCCCACCTACTTGGGAGGCTGAAGCATGAGAATTGCTTAAGCACAACCATTTGAGGTTACTGTGAGCTGTGATGCCACAACACTCTATCGAGAGCAACATAGTAAGACTCTGTCTCAAAAAAAAAAAGAAAGAAAGAAAGAAAGAAAGACAGAAAAAAAGAAAAGAAAAGAACGAAAATAAGGAATTGTATGTGTGGTGTCATTCTAGTCATCTTATTTAGTTAAAGTTGGTTGTGTACTTTTATCTTTTGTGCCATTTGTGGAAGCTGAATTTTGACTTCCAGTTTCTGGGTGTATAGTTTGCTGGTGGTCCTTTGTGATGGTCAGTGTTGAGAATAGGTCTGAGTATTTCCTGTAAAGCTGATCTTCTTGTGGCTTCACAAAGTTCCTCAGTGTTTGTAAATCCACAAAATATTTGATTTATCTTTCAATTTTGAAGCTTGGTTTAGCAGGATACAAAACTCTGAGCTGAAAATTGTTTTCTCTAAGAATGTTGAAGGTGGATAGTCATTCTCTTCTAGTAAAATTTCAGTTAAAAAGTCTGCTGTAGACTCACCTGAGTGAGAGTGAGACTCCGACTCATGAAAAAAATGGAAAAACCCAGCTGGGCGCGGCGGCCTGTGCCTGTAATTCCAGCGGCTCCTGGAGGCTGAGACAGCGGGGATGCCCACAAGCCAGAGTCAGAGGTTGCAGTGAGTTACCACGCCCACTGCACTCTGCTCAGGGTCATAGGGTGGCACTGTGTCTCAACAACAACAACAACAAAAAGTCTGCTGTCATAGTTGGGTTATACCATTCATATGACAGCTATAAATTAGCTTCATAGTAGGGCTGAGTACATTGGATACTTTTTCTTCCATTCTTGAGATACTTTTCTAAGAAGAGTGGGGCCACATATGCACTGCATCTTAGAAGGGTACAGGCGAACCTTGCTAAATGCAGAATACAAGTGTCTTCATATAATAACGGAGAAATTGCCAAGAAGGCTATGTTAATCAGTTTGATGAAAATAGTTAAGATTGTATATGAAACCAGCACATTGTACCCCTTGATTGCACTATTGTACACAGCTATGATTTAATGATAAAGATAAAAAAAAAGTCTGCTGTCATCCTGATGGCTCTGTCCCATAGGTCAATTGGCACATGTACTCTTGGCTGCTTAGAGAATTTTTCTTCCATCTTGACACTGGACAGGTTCATTACAATGTGTTTTGGTGAGGTTCTGTTTGAGTTGAGATGGCCTGTGGTTCGATATCCATCCAAAAAGAGTGTGTCAGCATCCTTATTAAACCTGGGAATTTTTCATTTTTGATACTTTCCAGTAGGGCTTCCATTCCTTTGGATCAGTCTTCTTTCCTTTTACTGATTCCTGTTATTAATATGTTTGAATGCTTCATGACGTCTCATAGTCCTCTGAGCAACAGTTCTTCTCTCTCTTTTCTGCCCATTTAACTATGCAGGTTAACTAGAAAACTTTATCCCCTAGCTCTGAGATTCTTTCTTTCCCATAGTCTAATTTATTGTTGATACTTTCTACTGCGTCTTTACATTCCCTGATTGTCTCCTTCATTCCCTTATGGTCTGCCATATCCTTTCTCTATCTACATATCTCTCATTCATCCTTTGGTTCTGTCTTTCCATTTTCTCATCCATTCCATTTATTGTTTTTATCATACATATTATAAATTACCTTTCTGTAAAACCAATTAATTCTTTATAGGTAGTGACTTCTTTAGTAACTACCTCATGATCCCTTGGAAAAGTTGCTCTGTTTTGGTTTTTCATGGTGCCTGAATTTTTCTGTTGGTTCCTCCTTATGTGTACTTTCTCTTGTTCACCTCCTTGTCCTCCTTTTTCTTCTCACTTCTTCTTTTGATTCAAAATACCTTGTCTTAGAGCCTAGGTCTTGAAGTGGCCTCTTAGAATGAGACCAAAAGGAAGAGAAGTGTAAATAGAAAGCAAGTAGAAACAAAAGGAAAATAAAGAAAGAGAAAAATAAAAAAAAAAAAGGAAGGACAAAAAGAATTGAAGAACAAGAGAGAAGGAGGACGGGAAGAGAGAATGAGAGTGATAGAAGAAATGGTATCAATTGGCATGGTGTGTGTTGAAGCCATGCCTATAACTGAAGGATTTTAAGGTGTGAGGCTGAGTAGGTTCCTAAAATTCAGGACCTCCTTAGTAGCCCAAGAAAAGCCAGACTCTTCCTCTGCCAGAAAAAGGAACAGAATAAAAGAGCAACAACCAGAAACAAGAAGAAAAAATTAAATAAGATTATAAAAGAAATAGAAAAATTCTGCAGTGTGGACTTGTCAATACTTTCTTCCCAGGGTAAAGGTAGAAGGGCTACCTAGACCACTTTACCTTGGCCTCCTTGAGCCAGACTACTGCTATGATCTCCCTGCCAGACCAGAACTGTACCACTCCAGCTCTCAGGAAAAAAGAAATCATCATCATCATCATCATCGACTAGATAAAGGAAATTAAATATACAGTTCTGTCAAATAATGGAGAGAGAAGAAAGAGGAAGATAAAAAAGAAGAAGAAAGACACCCTCCAAAAGAAGGGATATCATAGTTGTTGCATGGGTGATTTTTGCGGGAAATGTGAGAAATTTGAAGAGTCTGTATCAAAAGAGAGAACGGAGAGGAGTTAAATAAAGAAAGGGAATAAATGAGACTAAAATATAATAACCAAAAATATAGAAGCCCTTTCTCTGGATGAAAGTAAAAATAGAATTAAGAATAGAACCAACCTGGTTAACATAGCATTCATGGCATTTTCTTAGTTCTTGTGTTAAGACCTTTATATTCTGCATTCAGTAAGTTTCACCTGTCCCCTTCTAAGATGCATTGTAGGTGTGGTCCCACCCATCCTCCCCACTCCCTCCTCTACCTTGCCCCTTTCTATTCTTGTGCTATAATTGGGTTATAGCCTTCATATGAAAGCTATAAATTAGTTTCATAGTAGATTGTATATGAAACCAGCACATTGTACCCCATGATTGCATTAATGTACACAGCTATGATTTAATAAAAGAAAAAAAAAAAGAAAAAAGAATAAAACCAACCAAATTAATCCCCTCAAAAACCCCACAATAAAACAAAACAAAAAACTCTAATAGACAAAAAGAACATCAACCTCCACAACAAAGAGAAGACAAAAAAAAAAAAACTAAAAAAAAAAAAAAATATATATATATATATATGTATATGAAAGGACCAACTTTCATAGGAATATATATATATATCTCCAGTACACTGGGTGGTGCTGTGGTATTTTAGGGGATGGAGAACATAGCCTGCAACCTCTTTCTAGTTCCCAGGCATGGTACTATTTCCCAACTTAGTTGCCCTTGGTGATTGTCTTATTATTTTCTCAGAATTCAGACCCCACTTGGTTGGTATCCTAAAGCTCTCCAGAATCCTTCAGAGGCAGGTCTCTCTAGTGCCTTCTGGCAATGGTTCCTGTGGGGTTTAGAAGCCACTGAGCCTTTCCCAAGAGTGGGATTCTGATCTCTACAGGCAGAACAAAGACATCTATGTGTTAAGCCCCTTGGTAAGAGGCCCACTCTCATGACCTTCTCAGGACCTTCTCACAATGGTGGCCTCCTGGCAGCTGGGACCTTCGCAGTATGGCTGCCCCACTTGCCACAAAACTGAGGGCGAATCCATTCCAATGAGCACTCAAATCTGGCTGCTGTACATTGTTCAAGTCCACCTAGTCTTCTAAGCTTTCCACTGGATGTGCAACTTCCCCCAAGAACCAAAAACTGCAAAAAGGCTTCCTCCCATCCCCAAATATCCATGGAGGAGCCTGGTGTTCTCTCCAGCTGCCAATCACTTGCCTATTATGTCAGGTCTCCACTGCTCCAGGTCACAATCTATCTCCTATACACTACTACCTCATTGCACACCCCAATCTATTTCTCTGGGTAAGGTCCCCACACCAGGAATGTCTGGGTTCTCTTTCTTTTCATAGTAATACTAGGAAAGCTCAATCAAATGATCCTTCTCTGCCATCTTACTCTGCCCCCCATCCTTATGATTTTTAAAACTTATTTATATTTTCAAGTTTAAAGGATGACTCTCATAGATAATATATACTTGCATTTTGATTCCTTATCTAGTTTAACAATCTCTAACTTTTGATTAGATTGATTAATCCATTCATGTTTAATATTATTATAGAGTTGAATTTACATATGCCATTTAACTTTATTTAAAATACATTTTATGTGTGTTTTCTTCTATTCCCTCCTTTACATCTGTCTTTTTTATTAGTGAATATTTTCTAATGTAAAATTTTTATTTCTTTAATAATTTTTTCACCATATTTTTCAGTAATTTTCTTATTATTTGCTCTGGGGTTTACCAAATACATTTTAACTTATCAGACCTTCTTTGGATTTATACTAATTTTATTCCTATGAGAAGTATAACGTATACTCCCAAACAACTCTATTTCTTCTTATTTCTTTTGGTGCTATCATTCCTTTGCATCTTATATCCATACATTTTAAAACCCAGCAACACATTGTTATAATTATTACTTTACACAATTTTATGTCCTTTGAAGAAGCCAAAGAAACAAAGAGGAGCAAGTATGTATTTATACAGTTTACTGTATTTAACTCTCCCTTTCTTTTAGCTTTTCTAGTTTTCTTCATCTCTTTCTGTGGATTCAAGTTACTATCTTCTGCTATTTTCTTACACCAATACATCTTTGCTTTTACTTGCCATCTTTGTTCCGTTATTGGCAAATATATTACATTTTTACATTATAGATCCAATCCAACATTGTAAGCATATGCATACTATATTATAAAATTGGTTCTAAATTAAGATAGAAAAGGAAATAAAATGTGCATGTATACTATATTTTATAATTAAATAATGACCTTTATTAGTGCTCTTGATTTTTCTTCCCATTCAGATTGCTGTCTGAAGTCATTTCCTTTCAATATGAAAAATTTCATTATTTTCTGAATGAATTGCCTACTAGTAACAAATTCTACGTTTTTGTTTATCTTGGAAGGTCTTTGTTTAACCTTCACTTTTTTGAAATATATATTTTTTCTAGATAGCAGGTTATTGATTGACCAATCCAGTGCCAATGTCACCCCCCCAACCATTGGTAGTATAGCTCATACAGAGTCTTCTTCCACTTGGGGAAGTGAAAGGGAGGAGCTCAGAGGACTTTGTTTAGCGACTTTAGCACAAGCTTTGTCATAATAACATAAAGTACCACGCAGAAACCTGAAGCCCCTGAGTCTAGACCTCAATTCTTGAAGGGACCCACCATATGCCGGAAAGAAACATGTTGCCCTGAAGGGAAGGACCCAGTCCTGACAGAATTCACCTCCTGCTGACTAAAGAATATTTGGGCTCTGAATAAATGTAAAAGGAATCCAGGCAACAGTCATCTCTGGCTTGGTGTAAAAATGGGCTGGCTTTAGGTATAACAAGGAACTTGTGGTCATGAGGGGCTACACTGTCACTACACCACAAACTCCAGCAGCGAAAGACAGAGTGAGAGACATTGCCCAGTAATCCAGGGACATTTCCAATATCTTATACAAGTCCATTAAGAGAGTACCCCCAGGGGTCTGTAAGAGTCACATTACTTGGCTTGAGACAAATCCAATGCTGATATGATTGCAGTGACCAAAAACTTATATCATAATACTTAATTTTATTTGAATATCTGAAAAACTCTCTCAAGAAGGACAGGTTCAAACAAGCCCAGACTGAAAATATTAAAATAAATACCTAACTCTTTATGCTCAAATATTGATGAATATCCACAAGTGTAAAGAATATTGAGGAAGACATGACCTCACCAAATTGCCTACATTAGGAACTATATCCTGGAGCTTTGGAGATAGGTGATCTTTCAGACAAATAGTTCAAAATAGCTATCCTTAAGTAGTTCAGTGAAATTCATGACAACATAGAGAAGGAATTTAGAAGCTATCAGAGAAATTTAGGAGAGATTGAAACAAAAAACAAACAAACAAACAAACAGAAGTTCTGGAGCTGAAGAATTAAATTGACAAACTTAAGAAGTTTATCAGATACTCTCAACAGCAGTCTTGACCAAGTAGAAAGGAAAAAAAAAAAGTGAGCTTTAAGGCAGCTTATTTGAAAATACATGGTCAGAAGTGAAAGAAGAAACGGGAATAAATAAAAAATAAACATGTCTACAAGATATAGAAAATAGCCTGAAATGTGCAAATCTAAGAATTATTGGCCTTAAAGGGGAGATAGAAAGTGATAGTGTTGTAGAAAGTGTATTCTAAAGAATAATTACAGAGAACTTTTCAAACCTACAGAAAAATACAAATGTTCAGGTATAGCAAGATCATAAAAGACAAAGCAGATTTAAATAAAACAAGGCTAGCTCCAGGCACTTAATAACAAAGCTCCCAAACATTATGAATAAAGAAAAGACCCTAAGGGAAGAAAGAAAAAAATGACATATTAAGGAGCTCTGATACACCTGGCAGCATACTTTTCAGCAGAAATCTTACAGGCCAGGAGAGACTAGCATGTCATATTCAAAGTGCTGAAGGAAAAGAACCTTAATACTAGAATATTATATTTTGAAAAAATATCCTTCAACCATGAGGGAGAAATAAAGATTAACCTAGACAAACAAAGAGTAGAGATACTTCTTCAGCATGAGACCTGCAGTACAAGAAATGCTGAAAGGAGTTCTTCAGTCAGAAAGAAAAAGATGTTAATGAAGAAGATAAATCATCTGAAGGTATACAACATATGGTTAACAATAAGTACACAAATACAGAACCTTCTATTGCTGTAATGATTTGCATAAATCACTTATATCTAGAGCAGGAAGATGAAAAGACAAACCTAACAATAATTTTGTTAGAGTTAGATAGTAAAAAAAGGTACAGATGGACACAATAAGCAGTTCAAACACGGGTGAGGCATGGAGTTGAAGGGTAGTTTCTGTTAGATGTCTTGTTGTTTGTTTATAAGCAGAGATGTCATATGTTTAAAATCATAAAATATGTTTAAAATCATAAACTATTTTTGCCATGCTTATGGTAACATCAAATCAAAAAAACCTGAGACAGATAAATACACACACAAAACCCCCCAAAACACCAGAAGTTAAAACACATTACCAGAGAAAATCACTTTTAACAAAGGAAGACAGGAAGGAATATAGAGAGACCATAAACAACCAAAAATAAAATAACAACATGGCACTAACTAAGGCCTTTCCTATCAATGATGACATTAAATGTGAATATACTAACTTTTCTAATCAAAATACATGGAGTGGCTGAGTGTACACACACACAAAAAAGAGGCAAACATTTATGTATGCATTATCTGCAAGAAGCACACTTCATCTATAAAGAAGTGGACTGAAAATGAAGGGATAGAAAAATATATTCCATGCAATTAGAACTCAGAAAAGAACAGAAGTAGCTATCCTTCTCCCAGATAAATTTATTTTAAGACAAAAACTATTAAATGAGACATAGAAGATGATTATATAATAATATAGGAGTCAATTCAGCAAGAGATTGACTCCTTAGTGAAGCAATTCTGAATATATATGCATCGGAGGGGGGCAAAATGGCTGACTAGAAGAGGCTCCTAACCAAGGAGAAGGATAACGTCCAGAAAATGCCCAACTGAGCTGAAGACTGGGAGCCCAGCCAAGAGAGAAGTGATAGCTGTAGATCACCTCTGCTGAGACAAGCTGCAACTCCAAGAAAGCAAGCTTCAGGTACAAAATTCATCTGAAAGGAAAAGCATCCATCCCCTCCCCCAAGAAAGCTGTGGCTGTTTTTGCTTTCTGTTTCCTTCCTTTTTTCTCTTTATCCACTCCTGTGGGCTTTCTACAGACGACCAGTGAACTTCTTGTCCCACCCTACAAGAGGGCACTGTGGGAAGTGAGGATTACTCCCCTGCTGATACTCTGAACACTCTCTTGCTAGGCAAAAAATTTGAACTAAAGTTTTCCCAACCATCCTGAACTTCCAGTACGCCCTTCCCCCCTTGCCTGACGAACCAGAAGCCTAACCCCTGCTGAGACTGTGGGAGGAGGTTCTTGAACAACACCTCCACTCTCTGTCTGCTACACCAAGTGCCTCACCTGGCAAAGGACTCCAGGGGCTGAACCAAGCCTCACCCTCCCCAACGGCCAACTGCAGCCAGGAACCATAGTGTACGACCCTGCAGGAGGCCACTCTGGCTCAGTAGCCAGGCCTGACCAACTCTAGGGGCAGCAGTGAACCTACCAAGGGCTGCACAGCCTGGGGCTCAGGGTCACCCCACTCCAGGGGCAGCAGCTGGCCGGAGCCACCCTGCTGCTGGCTATGCCACCTTGGGACCCAGGCCTGCCCTCTGCCCATGACTCCAACAGACATGATAGACCTCACCACGAGATGCGCCACCTTGACACTCAGGCCCACCTCAAACCAGAGACACCGGTGGGCTTGAGTGACCCACCGTGGATCGTGCTTTCTCGGCACTCAGGCCCACCCCACTCCAGGGGTTGCAGCAGGTGGGAGTGACCCAGGCCTGCCACACGCCAGGGGCTGCAGCAGGCAGAAGCCACCCCGCTGTGAGCCTCACAGCCTCAGGATGCAGGCCCACTCCACTCCAGGGATTATAGCAGGCGGGAGTGGCCCCGCTGTGGGCCGTGCAGCATCAGGACGCAGGATCGCCTCACTCCAGGGGTTATGATGGGCAAGATTGACGCCGCCATGGGCCATGCTGCCTCAGGACCCAGGCCTGCCTCCTGCCTGCAACACCAGCGGACATGAGAGACCCACCAGGAGGCACACCACCTCAATAACCAGGCCTACCCCACTCCAAGGACTCCTGCAAACACATTGGACTCTGCCACAGACCACACTGCCAAGACTCCCAGCCTGCCTTGGCCAGTGCTGCCCCAGCCAGGGTCTCTGGTAGCTGCACAACCCACGTCCTCCCTCCAATGCCTTCCCTGTGTCTTCACGGGCTACAGCTATTTACCCGGGAATTCAGGAAGTCACATGACCCTGCACCCTCCCTCCGAAGCCCTCCCTGCCTCTCTACAGAGCCCTCTGCCCAACCAGAAAGTACTGAAGCCACCCACTCTTGTTGCCAAAGCCACTGGGAGCCAGGCATTGCCCGAACCGCGGGCACCAACCCCAGCTCTGCTGCTGGACCTGTGTGTGACACACTCCACTCCGGACATGCTCCCACAGCCACAACTCCCTGGCTGGGGCAGCCCCAGAGGAGCTATACTAGGTCACTGCCTACAAATATCTTCCAACAATCGAGTGATCCTTCCACGGTCCAATCTTGAAGAGACGCCTCCCCAACTCTGAGGATGGCCAGAGGAAACAGCAAAAAATAACCATGGGGTGGAATAAATGGAAAAACTCTGGCAATATGAATAATCAGAGTAGATCAATTTCCCTAAGGAACAACAAGGTAGATACAGCACAAGATCCCTTGCATAAGCAAATGACTGAGATGTCAGAAATAGAATTCAGAGTCTGGATAGCAAATAAGATCAGCAGAATGGAGGAAAAGATGGAATTAGAATTTAAAGCAGTAATCCAAAAGATGACCCAAAAGATGTCTCAAGAATTGAATGAATTCAAAGACAAAATGACCAAAGAATTTGACACATTGAGACAAGGAGTTGCAGCCCTCAAAGATCTGAGAAACACAGTAGAATCCCTCAGCAACAAAATAGAGCAAGCAAAATAAAGGATTTCTGACATTGAAGAAAAAGCTTTCCATCGCTCTCAAACCTACAAAGAGGAAGGGAAATGGAAGGCAAAAATGGATAATTCCCTCAGACAGCTTTGGGATAACTCGAAGAAAATCAATATTTGCCTTATAGGGATTCCTGAAAATGACAAAGAGGCATCACAAAGCACAGAGGCTCTTCTTTATGAGATTATGAAGGAGAACCTTCCAGACATGCCAAGAGATTCTGAAATTCAGATAGCAGACAGTTTCAGAACTGCAGCATGACTAAATCTGAATAAGTCATCCCCCAGGCTTTTCATAATTAAGTTCACTAAAGTTGATATGAAAGAGAAATTTCTGAAAGCAGTCACATGTAAGAAATCCATCACCTACAAGGGGAAGAATATTAGAATAACTGCAGATCTCTCTGATCAAAGCTTTCAAGCTGGAAGAGAATGGTCATAGACTTTCAATCTCCTAAAACAAAATAACTTTCAACCTAGGATCCTATACCCAGCTAAACTGAGTTTCATTTATGATGGAGAAGTTAAATACTTTAATGACATCCACATGTTGAAGAAATTTGCTGTAACTAAACCAGCTCTCCAAGATGTTCTCAGACCTATTCTCCATAATGACCAGCGTAATCCTTCACAAAAGTTAACTCATCCAGAAACTTTTTATCAAATTCCAACTTCTACAGGGATGATAGGATTAAAAATGTCCACTGGACTTTCTAATGATTTATCATTATTTTCTATAAATGTCAATGGTTTAAATTGTCTTCTAAAGAGGCACAGGTTGGCTGACTGGATACGAAAACTCAGGCCAGATATCTGCTGAATACAAGAAACACATCTTACCTTAAAAGATAAATATAGAATCAAGGTGAAGGGATGGTCATCTATATTCCAGGCAAATGGAAAGCAGAAAAAAGCAGGTGTAGCAATCCTATTCAAATATACAATAGGCCTTAAACCAACCAAAATAAGGAAGGATAAGGATGGACACTTCATATTTGTTAAAGGTACTACTCAATATGATGAGATTTCAATTATAAATATTTATGCACCTAACCAGAATGTGCCTCAATTTATAAGAGAAATGCTAACAGAGATGAGCAACTTGATTACCTTTAGCTTCATAGTATTCGGAGATTTTAACACCCCTTTAGCAATGCTGGATAGATCCTTCAAAAAGAAGCTAAGCAAAGAAATTTTAGATTTAACCTTAACCATCCAACATTTGGATTTAACAGACATCTACAGAACATTTCATCCCAACAAAACTGAATACACATTGTTCTCATCAGCCCACAGAACATACTCCAAAATTGATCACATCCTAGGTCACAAGTCCAACCTCAGCAAATTTAAAAGAATAGAAATTATTCCTTGCATCTTCTCAGACCACCATGGAGCAAAAGTTGAACTCAATAACAACAGGAGTATGCATACTCATACAAAAACATGGAAGCTAAAAAACATTATGCTGAAGGATAGATGGGTCATTGAAGAGATTAAGAAGGAAATTTCCAAATTTGGGGGGCCAAAATGACAATGAAGACACAAATTATCAGAACCTCTGTGATACTGCAAAGGCAGTCATAAGAGGGAAATTTATAGCACTAGAAGCCTTCCTCAAGGAAATGGAAAGAAATGGGGGCAGAACAAGATGACTGACTGAAAGCAGCTTTCCCTTCCAAAGAGGGAAATTTATAGCACTAGAAGCCTTCCTCAAGAAAATGGAAAGGGGGGGGGGGCAGAGCAAGATGGCTGACTAATAGCAGCTTCTTTCCACCTATCCAAAAGAGAGGATAACCTCCAGAAACTGTGCAATTAAGCAGAATACTAGGAGTCCTGCTGATAGAGAGAAGTGATTTCGGCAGGTGACCTCTGCTGAGACAGGCTGTGACCCCAAGAAAGCAAGCTTCTGATACAAAATTCATCTGAAAGGAAGAGTGTTCGTCCCCTCCCCGAAGAAAGCTCTGAGTTTCTTGTTTTTCTGTTTCCTTAATTTTTTTCTCCTCTTTTGCTCCTGCAGGTTTTCTACAGACAAGCAGTAAACTATGGACCTCTTGTCTCACCCCACAGAAGAGTGCTGTGGGAAGTGGGGTGTGCTTCCCCTGAGCACCCCAGTGTGACTCTGAAAACTGTATTGCTAGGCAGAAAAACTGAACTAAATTTTTTCCCACCATTCTGAACTTGCTATGCACCCTTCCACCCTTACCTGACAAACCAGAAGCCTAACCCCAGCTGAGACTGAGGGAGAACGTCCCTGAGCAGCACCTCCACCCATGCCTGCTGGAACAAATGCCCCACTGGGAAAACACTCCAGGGAGGCCACAGTGAGTCTCCCTCCCTCCAGCCAGGGAAGCCACAGGCAAGTTCCTGGCCCTGTGTCCTGTGCTTGCTGGGCTTCCGCAGGCCTTCCGTCTGCTAGAAACTCTGATGGCGACCACCAGACCTCCAAAGGTCTGGCCCCAGCCAGGAACAACCCCATCGACCACACGGGCCTCCGCCTGGCAACTGCCGGGACCCCGCAGATCCACCACTGGCCAGTAAATCCCCTGGAGACCATGGAGCCCTGCCCTCTGAGCCTGCAGGGTTTCTGCAGGCCTGCCTTCTGCCAGGAACTCTGCCTGCAAACTTCAGGCCTCTGCAGGCATGCCCATCGCCCTGGAATTCCCCTGGCAGCTGCCTGGCCCTGCGCCCCATGCTTGTTAGGCTTCTGCAGGTCCGTCGTCTGCTAGAAACTCTGCTGGCAACCACCAGGCCTCCGCAGATGTGCCCTCAGCCAGGAACTCCCCCAGCAACTGTGCGGGACTCCATTGGCACCTGCAGGGCCCCCACAGGTCCGCCCCAAGCCAATAAATCCCCTGGTGACTGATGCAGCCCTGCACCCCGAGCCTTCAGGGCTTCTGCAGGCCTGGCTTCTGCCAAGAACTCTGTCTACAACTGCCAGGTCTCTGCAGGCCCATACCCTGCCCAGAAATTTCCTTGGAAGCTGTCTGGCCCTGCGCCCCGTGCTTGCTGGGCTTCCACAGACCCGTCATCTGCTAGAAACTCTGTCGGTGACCGCCAGGCCTCTGCAGGTCTGCCCCCAACCAGGAACTCCCCTGGTGACTGTGCAGGCCTCTGCCTGGTACCCTCAGGACCCCCACAGGTCCGGCCCTGGCCAGTAAATCCCCTGGTGACCATGCGGCCCTGTACCCCAACCCTTCAGGGCTTTTGTAGGTCCGCCTTCTGCCAGGAAGTCTACCTGCAACCATCAGGCTTCTGCAGGATGGCCCATGGCCAGGAACTCCCCTAGCAACTGCCTGGCCCTGAGTCAGTGCATGCCGGGCTTCTGGAGGTCCACCATCTGCTAGAGACTCTGCCAGTGACTGCCAAGCCACTGCAGGTCTGCCCCAGCCAGAAGCTCCCCCGGTGATGGCACGGGCCTCTGCCTGGCAACCACAGGGAACCCGCTGGGCCCCCACAGATCCGCCCCTGCCCAGTAAATTTCCTGGGGACCGTCCAGCCCTGTAACCCCAGCCTTTAGGGCTTTTGCAGGTACACCTCCTGCCAGGAACTCTGCCTGCAACCGTCAGGCCTCTGCCACACAGCCCATGGCCAGGAATTCCCCAGAAACTGCCTGGCCCTGCGCCCATGCTTACCGGGCTGCTGCAGGTCCGCCATCTGATAGAGAATCTGCTGACAACCGCCAGGCCTCTACAGGTCTTCCCCCAGCCAGGAACTCCCCTGGCGACCACGCAGGCCTCCACCTGGCACCTGCAGGGACCCTGCAGGT
Organism: Arctocebus calabarensis; assembly: GCA_963573935.1. Lineage (NCBI taxonomy): Eukaryota > Metazoa > Chordata > Mammalia > Primates > Lorisidae > Arctocebus > Arctocebus calabarensis. The sequence continues at coordinate 41,160 of CAUYON010044567.1, forward strand.
CCGCCTCTGGCCAGTAAATCCTCGAGTGACTGTGCAACCCCACACCCGAGCCTTCAGGGCTTTCCCAGGCCTGCCTTCGTCCAGTAACTCCAACTGCAACCACTAGACCTCTGCAGGGCCACACCGGGCAAGGAAATCCCCTGGCGACCACTTGGCCTTGCGCCCCGTGCTTGCCGGGCTTCTGCAGGTCTGCCGTCTGCTACAGACTCTTCTAGCAACTGCCAGGCCTCCACAGGTCTGTCCCCGGCCAGGAGCTCCCTGATGATTGCACGGGCCTCTGCCTGGCACACAAAGGGTCCCCGCAGGTCTGCCCCTCACCAGGGATAGTCCCGGCGACCATGTGGGCCTCCACCTGGCACCTACGGGGCCTCCGCAGGCCAGCCTTCTGCCAGGGACTCAACTGGTGATGCCAGGCCTCTGCAGGCCTTCCCCCAGCCAGGAAGTCCCCCTCTGACTACCTGGCCCTGCATCTCACACTTGCTGGGCTTCTCTAGTTCTGCTTTCTGCCAGGGACTCCGCCCGCATCCGCTAGGCCTCCAGCAAGGGACACTCCCGGCTACTGCATGGGGCTCCGCCTGGCACCCATGGGGCTTCCACAGGCCAGCCTTCTTCCAGGGACCCCACTGGTGACCGCAAGGCCTCTCTGCAGGACCGCCACCAGCTAAAACTTCCCGGACAACTGCACAGCCCTGGACCCACCACTTGAAGGGCCAGACACAACGGTGAAAAACAACCATGGGGTGGATCAACAGAAAAACTCTGGCAATATGAATAATCAGAGTAGACCATCCCCTCCAAGTAACAACAAGGCAGACACAGCACAAGATCTCCCACACAGGGATGAGATGTCTAAAATGAATTCAGAATCTGGATTGCAAATAAGATCAGCAGAATGGAGGAAAAGATGGAATTAGAATTTCAAACAGTAATTCAAAAGATGTCTCAAGAATTCAACAAATTCAAAGACAAAACGACCAGGCTCAGTGCCTGTGGCTCAGCAGGCTAAGGCGCCAGCCATGTACACCTGAGCTGGCAGGTTCGAATCCAGCCTGGGGGGCCCATCAAACAACAATGACGGCTACAACCAAAAAATGGCTGGGCATTGTGGCAGGCACCTGTGGTCCCAGCTACTTGGGAGGTGGAGGCAAAAGACTCGCTTAAGCCCAGGAATTGGAGGTTTCTGTGAGCTGTGATGTCATAGCACTCTATCCAGGGTGACAGCTTGAGGCTCTGTCTCAAAAAAAAAAAAAAAAAAAAGACAAAACAACCAAAAATTTTGACACATCGAGACAAGAAGTTGCAGCCCTTAAAGATCTGAAAAAAATCAGTAGAATCCCTCAGTAACAGAATAGAGCAAGCAGAAGAAATGATTTCTGACATGGAAGACAAAGCTTTCAAACGTTCTCAAACCTCCAAAGAGCAAGATAAATGGAAGGGAAAAACAGATCACTCTCTCAGAGAGCTCATGGATAACTTGAAGAAAACCAATATTCGCCTCATAGGGATCCCTGAAAGCAATGAAGCAACTTCACAAGGCATAGAATCTCTTATTCATGAGATTATGAAAGAGAACTTTCCAGACATGCCAAGAGATTCTGAAATTCAGATAATAGGAGACAGTTTCAGAACCCCAGCACTTCTCAACCCGAATAAGACATCCCTGAGGCACATCATAATTAAGTTCACTAAAGTTAATATGAAAGAGAAAATTCTGAAAGCAACCAGACACAAGAAATCTATTACCTACAAGGAGAAGAACATTAGAATAACCGCAGATCTCTCTGATCAAATCGTTCAAGCTAGAAGAAAATGGGCATCTACTTTTAATCTCCTAAAACAAAAGAACTTTCAACCCAGGATCCTGTACCCAGCTAAACTGAGTTTCATCTACGATGGAGAAATTAAATACTTTAATGACATCCACATGTTGAAGAAATTTGCTATAACCAAACCAGCTCTCCAGGATATTCTGAGACCTATCCTCCATAATGACCAGCGTAATCCTCTAATGCAAAAGTAAACTCATCCAGAAACTTTTTATCAAATTCCAACTTCCACAATGACGAAAGGATTAAAATTGTTCAGTAGATTTTCTAAAGATGTATTAATATTTTCACTTAATGTGAATGGTTTAAATTGTCCTCTAAAGAGGCATAGGTTGGCTGACTGGTCAAAAACTCAGGTCAGATACCTGCTACATGTAAGAATCTCATCTTACCTTAAAAGAAAAGTTTAGACTCAACGTGAAGGGATGGTCATCAATATTTCAGGCAAATGGAAAACAGAAAAAAGCAGGTTTTGCAATTTTATTTGCAGATACAATAGGCATTAAACCAACCAAAGTAAGGAAGGATAAGATAGACATTTCATATTTGTTAAAGGTAATACTCAATGTGATGAGATTTCAATTATTAATATTTATGCATCCAACCAGAATGCACCTCAATTTATAAGAAAAACTCTAATAGACATGAGTAACTTGATTTCTTCCAGCTCCATAGTAATAGGAGATTTTAACACTCCTTTAGCAGTGTTGGGTAGATCCTCTAATAAGAAGCTAATTAAAGAAATTTAGATTTAAACTTAACCATTCAACATCTGGATTTAACAGACATCTACAGAACATTTCATCCTAATAAAATTGAACACACATTCTTCTCAGCAGCCCATGGAATAAAGTCCAAAATTGATCACATCTTAGGTCACAAATCTAACCTCAGCAAATTTAAAAGAATAGACATTATTCCTTGCATCTTCTCCGACTACCATGGAATAAAAGTTGAACTCAAAAATAACAAGAATCTGCAAACTCATACAAAAACATGGAAGCTAAATAACCTTATGCTGAAGGACAGATGGGTCATAGACGAGATTAAGAAGGAAATTACCAAAATTTTGGAACAAAATAACTGAAGACACTAATTATCAGAACCTCTGGGATACTGCAAAGGCAGTTCTAAGAGGGAAATTTATAGCACTGCAAGCCTTCCTCAAGAAAATAGAAAGGGAGGAACTTAACAAGTTAATTGAACATCTCAAGCAACTGGAGAAGGAAGATCTTTCCAACACTAAATCAGCAGAAGAAAAGAAATAACCAAAATTAGAGCAGAATTAAATGAATATGAAAATAAAAGAATTATACAACAGATCAATAAATCAAAAAGATAGATAAACCTTTGGCTAACTTAACCAGGAGAAAAAGAGTAAAATCTCTAATTTCTTCAATCAGAAAAGGTAAAGATAAAATAACAACAGACCCTTCAGAAATCCAAAAAATCCTCCATGAATACTACAAGAAACTGTACTCTCAGAAATATAAAAATCTGAAGGAAATTGACCAATACTTGGAAGCAAGCCACCTACAAAGACTTAGCCAGAACCAAGTGGAAATATTGAACAGGCCTATATCAAGTTCTGAAATAATAATCAACAATGCAAAATCTCCCTAAAAAGAAAAGCCTGAGACCAGATGGCTTCACTTCAGAATTCTACCAAACTTTTAAAGAGGAACTAATACCTATATTACTAAACCTCCTCCAAAATATATAAAAAGTAGGAATACTACACAACACATTCTATGAAGCAATACCACCTTGACCCTAAACCAGGTAAAGACCCAACAAGAAAAGAAAATTATAGACTGATACCACAAATGAATATTCATGCAAAAATATTCAACAAGATCCTAACAAACAGAATCCAGCAACACAGCAAACAAATTTTATACCACGACCATGTGGGCTTTATCACAGGATCTCAAGGCTGGTACAATATATGTAAATCTATAAATGTAATTCAGCACATAAACAAATTTAAAAAGAAAGACCATATGATTCTCTTGATTGATGCCAAGAAAGCTTTTGACAATGTCCAGCATCCCTTAATGATTAAAACAGTTAAAAAAAATTGTTATAGAAGGGACATTTGTTAAACTAATAGAGGCCATTTACAGCAAACCCATAGGCAATATTATACTGAATGGAGTTGAATTGAAGTCATTTCCACTTAGATCAGGAACCAGGCAATGTTGCCCATTATCTCCTCTGCTCTTCAAAATTGTAATGGAAGTTTTAGCCATTGCAATTAGGGAGGAAAAGGCAATCAAGGGTATCAACATAGGGTCAGAAAAAATAAAACTTTCACTCTTCACAGATGATATGATTGTATATCTGGAAAACACCAGGGATTCTACTATGAAACTTTTAGAAGTGATCAAGGAATATTGCAATGTCTCAGGCTACAAAATCAACACCCATAAATCTGTAGCCTTTATATACACCAACAATAGCCAAGCCAAAAAACAGTCGAGGACTCTACTCCTTTCAAAGTAGTAACCAACAAGATGAAATATTCGGCAGTTTACCTAACAAAGGACGTGAAAGATCTTTATAAAGAACACTATGAAACTTTACGAAAAGAAATAGCTGAAAATGTTAACAAATCGAAAAACATACCATGCTCATGGCTGGGAAGAATCAATATTGTTAAAATGTCCATACTACCCAAAGCAATATATAATTTTAATGTAATTCCTATTAAAGCTCCATTGTCATTTTTTTATAATTTTATTGAATCATATTTGTGTACATTGGTGCAATCATAGGGCATGATTCATATACATTCAGAAATATTTTGATCGTACTGTTACAGATAGCCTTCAAGGCATTTTCTTGATCACTATATAAAGACATTGATACTCTACCATTAATAAGTTTCACCAGTACCCTGCTAAGATGCACCGTAGGGGTGTTCCCACTAATTGCCCTCCCTCCATCCATCCTCCCCCCTCCCCCCCTCCCCTTTCCCCTCTCCCTGTATTCCTGTGCTATAATTGGGTTTTAGCCTTCATATGAAAGCTATAAATTAGCTTCATAACAGGGCTGAGTACATTGGATACTTTTTCTTCCATTCTTGAGATACTTTGCTAAGAAGAATATGTTCCAGCTCCATCCATGTAAACACAAAAGAGTTAAAGTCTCCATCTTTCTTTAAGGCTGCATAGTATTCCATGGTATAC
>CAUYON010044569.1:0-5000 GCA_963573935.1 Arctocebus calabarensis
GTAGAGTATCAATGTCTTTATATAGTGATCAAGAAAATGCCATGAAGGCTATCTGTAACAGTACGATCAAAACATTTCTGAATGTATATGAATCGTGCCCTATGATTGCACAGAATTATGATTCAATAAAATTATAAAAAAAAAAAGAAAGTATGTATTCTGAAAATCCAGAGCCAAATTAGTGTCCTAAATTACTACACCTGATGTCCTACTAGCACGGAAAGAAAGGTTGTACGCTACCACCCAGAACAATCAAAATGTAGCTACATCCAATCAGGTTGCTCAAGTCTCGCTGGGAAAAATTTAATCCATCCGATGTTCAGAACAATGTCAGACATACAAGCGACTGGCCTGTAATCATCATCATAGAGATTAGCAAAGTAATTAAGTCTATAAAAATTCAGGGGAAGCACATAGCTTTCCACAGGTGAGTTAGCATATGATACAGGGCGTCCATGAAGTCATGTGCAATTTAAATTGTACACTATTTTACATTGCACATGAACTTTATGGCTACCCTGTATAAACTTTATATACACACAAGGCTCTAATACTGTACGTATTAGGAACACTAGTGTTGGTATTTAAAAAAGATAAACTTCATAAAGTTGTGTCTTAGCTGCTTAACTTTATTTTCAAGTAAATTCTGCTACTTCTAAATGATGAGGATATTTTGAAAAAGGAAATCTGGGATGCTACTGCCTCCATTTTACCACAATGGTCATTTCATATATCATACGTTTATGAACCAAGAAGAGTGCTAAAGTGTTGGAGTTTAAAAGGAAATAATGACCTGACTAGTACTTTTACATTTTTGTTGGCAAACCTACAAATCAAATGTACTTAAGCATTTGAATCTTCAAATCTTGACTGATTCTGTTTTATAAATTATACCCCTCTCTGCTCTTATTCTAGACTTGGATGAATTTTAAAAACCCACACAGGAGTCCAAAGTTTCTTATGAGTTCTGCAATTGAAAGGTTATACTTATGCTCCAGGTGGGTGATAGGCTCTGCCTTTACAGGGAGACTCAGTTTTCAGAGATACCCGTTACAGTGTCAAGAAGAGAGCACTCCTCCAGCCATGACAGCACACCAAAGAAGGTGACCCACATTACCTGCTGCAGCATGACTGCCTGCTGCTGCTGGAGAAGGGCTTGGAGCTGCTGAGGAGACAGGACCTGCTGCTGAAGGATTTGCTGCATCTGCTGAGGGGTGATTACCTGGGGAGTCATCATGGCCACTGACACGGGCACCTTGCGCAGAGAGAAAGAGAGACAGGAAAAAGGTGACAACTAAGCCTCTGTTAACCAACTTCACAACCAGGCGTCATCTCTCATGCATTCCTCAGTATTGATGGCTCAAAATTTTTATATAACATTTCAGTAGGACATATTATTTAACTATCTGGTGATACGACAGTTGCACAAAACTTAAACACTAGCTTTACAGAGGCACCGGATTCCATCCAGCTCCAACTTTATGTTCCACACCTCTGATGCGTATTTTATACTAAGACCTTTCGTTTTTAGCTAGTGTAGTTAAACCTACGCAGTTATATGACATTTGTTCTCAATGCTTCATAGTTAAAATCTCATCAGTGTCATTACTTTTTTGCTATAAAGTAAAAGCCTTTTGAAATGGCTTAAAGTTAAGGCTAAATAATGAAACAACCGGAAATAATATTCAGATGTTATTTAAACTAAACATATGTAAAAAGCATATCTGTAGATTATATTTACTTAAAAAATGCAAACATCGTCTCCAAAATTTTATATATAAATAAAAATTAGTCTAGAAAACACATGTAGCTTCATGTGTTTCCACATGTTACTATAAGAGAATATATATTAACTCATATAGGAGATTTAAATATACGTATGTGTGTGTATATATGTATATATCCAGAAAAATAGCTATATAGATAAATCCTCTGAAAGAAAGAGTCATAAGTCTTGTATTTTAGCTTCTCCTTTAAATATTTTCTGACTTCAAGCAACTAAACTGCATACCAGAAGTCCAGGAATCTAGAAGTTGCTCAAAGATTATTCATTAAACTGAAAAGATGAAAAGTATTTCGCCTAAAGTTTCCTTTTACCACTTCCTTTTTCTTCAAGATTCTGAGAATGGGAGTGGCAAAAAACAAAACAAAACAAAAAGAAAATTGAATACAGAGAGAAAAATACAGAGGAAAAAGAAGAAAAGAAGGAAAAAAAAAGAGTAAGGAAAAGTTATGTAAAATACCCCTAGAAAAATAGAGAAAGAATGTGAGGAAACACAAAGAAGGTGGGCAAGAGTGGTAGACAGGAACCCTGGACAGGAGCCTGAGTTGGTTACATGCTCAGATCAGAGCCAGTCACACTGAGGCGCTACTTGTACTAACCAGCATGTAATCAAACCCCTTGTCAACTTGCCAAGTTTGCAACCTTTGAAATAGCAATCGTTTTCTTTCCTGGAAAAAACAATTCACTTTTACTGTAAATAAAAGCAAGTATTTATATAAATACTGCTTTAGAACAAATTTATGGGAAAATGTGTCTTTGAAAACAGAAAAAGATTAATAGACATGGTTCACAATTTGTTTTAATAGTCATTTTTTAATGCAGTTCAAACCTTTCTAGTCTGGCACTCTATGTTATAAAGGAAGGAGAAATTAATAATGAAAAAGAGGTTAGAAAGAGAAAAAAGAAAGAAATCCAAGGTGACTAATACCTCTCTCTCAAATAAGAAACTTCACTGTTAATATTGAAAAATAGTTATATCTTTTCTTTTCCCCATGTTGAACTCTTCAGATTAATTAGATAAAATTTTGTAATATGAAAAAGAAACATTATGACAGAAAGGAATTCAATGATTTTCAAAATCATTTTGAAATGGATTTTTTTTTTTAGAACATCTGGATTTTTTTTTTTTTAGAACATACTGGCACACCTATAGATTGACATATTTGAATTTGTCATTAAAAAAAAGCATTCTGAAATGTATACAGTATAATCAATTGACCCAAAGGATTGCCCAAGTGTTTGGTTGTTTAAAAAAATTGATTGTCAGTTTACTTGATTGCTTATTCTTTAATAAACAAATAGACTGTCTAGACAGAGTTTGCAAAAAAATTTATCTCTCAACAGGCTTCTCTTCCAATAACCATTTAACTCATACTATCTCTAAACAACAAGAATCAAACTGAAATAAAAGAGATTTAAAAAAAGAAAGACATGTTAATCTTTCAAAAGGTTGTCAATAAAAACAGATAGATAAATAGACAGGTATAAAGAAGACATAGAGTTGATAGACATCTATTACAAATATGTATATAGATATGTACATAGAATATACACTTTCTGTAAATTTGGTCATGAGGTGAGAAGCTTGCACACTTTTCTCACCAGTAGCCCTTTGTTACTTTTCTGCATATACAGAGTTTCCACTTAACTATCTCTTAATTATCTATAAGTAAAAATACTTTATGTATTGTCTATCTGAAAAGGATCCACCGTATGTCTCTATTTTTCCATGGTATCTGGCTAGACAATTTATGGACAGCCCTCACATGTTGGTAACAAACGAACTTCATAAGAAAAGTTTTATGAGGAAGGATGCTACCCTCTGCTGCCAAGTACAGTTGTATTTCAGCCTATCTATATGACTCTATAGCTCGCTGCTATTGTGACTAATTTGGGGTATGATCAAATTAAAGCATTTTTTTTACCTTCTATTACTAAGAATTCATTAGTTATTTCACTATATAGGCTAGATGATCATTTTTACTTCTGAAGGGGTTTGAATGCCTTACAATGAATAGCTTGACATAAATATAACCATCACATCATTGTCAGCTTAAAATCACATCTACTTAATACTCATATGTATGTGATGTTTTACAAATTTTAAGCAGTTCTGGTCTACCCTCCAGGAAACTGCCGTCTAAAACTGACAACATGCAAACATAAAAATATGTAGAAAGATAAGCCAACTAACACACAACTAATTGAATACCCTACTTCCATAAGATATGTAAAAAAAACACAAATTAAAATGTATAGGTAGAAAAGCACAAGTATACTTTTGAAGGATTTCTAACATGACAAATTAGTCACTAGTATCATCTCTAAATCCATGGATGTGAGCTCATCCAGATCAAAACATTTGAGGTTACTGAAATGTTAAATTATTTTATGTTAATAAACAATTTTGCTTTTTCTACAACAAATATCAATTACATGTTATAATGGACTCCTTCACTTGTCTTGTTTAGAAATTAATAATTTTAAAGTCATAGAACTTCTTTATGTATTTTTTATTTTTGTTTATTTATTTATCTATTTACTTTTTGTCATTCTTGGTAGAGTGTCGTGGTGTCACAGCTCACACAACCTCAAACTCTTGAGCTTAAGCGATTCTCTTGCCTCAGCCTCCCGAGTAGCTGGGACTACAGATGCCTGCCCAACACCCTGCTATTCTTTTTTTTTTTTTTGCAGTCGTTATTGTTGTTTAGCAGGCCCAGACTGGATTTGAACTTGCCAGGCTGGTGTATGTGGCTGGCTCCATAACCACTGTGCTACGGGCATCAAGCCAGAACTTCTTTATTCTTAAGAGACTCACTTTAAGTGACACATTTTCTTCACTACCCCTTCATCACTTTTGTTACTGTCCCATTGCATTTCTTTGCTACTACAATCTACTCTAGAAATGCACTGATAACAATGAATGAAGATTAAATATACAACATATGTTGTAGATACACATATACAAATTTAAAGATTACTATACAACATATACATGTGTTGTACATACACATATACAAATACACTGATAATGATGAATGAAGATTAACTATGCAACATATATATGTTGTACATACACATATAGAAATTTAAAGATTATATTACTTATCAACATAGAAACAGACAAATCAATGTCATATTTCTAAAGTTCTATGGATAACTTTCTGAAATACACACACCTCGGCAAGTTCAGTGTTAAACTTAAAGAAATATTTTC
>CAUYON010044569.1:10000-14866 GCA_963573935.1 Arctocebus calabarensis
ATAGTTTTGCTCATCCTGTCTCAATAGACTTCTACGATTACTTTTTACCAACTAGTCTTGCTGAAAGGTTTCTGGCATTATAGGTAATGTAAAGTCCATTAGGTCAGGCTCTTCATAGCGTGACATGCAGTAAATTACAAGTGCTTCAAGCAGCTCAGTGAATTACAGTTCATCACTTTGAAAGGTTTCCCACGACAAGACCACAGATATCAGATCTGGCAGTTAGGATCCAATTAACACTTTGGTCGGAATAATCAGATTGCATGTGTAAGACTTGTATAATTCGTTTATTGCTTCCATGTATCTTCTGTATGTAGGTAAATTTGTTGCTGTTATTTCAAAGCTAGGAATCAGTATTTCACTTGCCGTTGGGTTATATTTCAAGTTCTTTTGCAGTGCAATGATGAACTCCCCTTCTTCCAGCAATTTAGATCACTTGTGCTGTGGGTATTGCAGCTTGAGAAATGGTTTGTTTCTGGTAGTTTTGTTTTGTGCTCTTACCATGTCATTATGTGTCTAGAAAAAAATTGCTAGCAATTTTTACTCAGCACATTTTATTTAGTGCATCAGAGACAGTTTTCTCCAACACGATCGCTGTGAATCTTGCATAACAACCTGATACACCATAAATGACATATGCAATGACATTTACATGTGTACTGTCATGCAAAACTATTTCCTGTTACGCTGAATATAATACCATGACCAAATGAGAAAACATTCTGATTTGGTGATATCATTTTTCTACCCATGGTAAGTTATTTAGAAGAGGTCCTTCAGGAAAAAGGCTAATAAGAGAATAATACATCTCATATTTGGTACTTCTGGCCAGTACTTTGATAGCCAGTTTAGTCATACTTCCCCACATTACAGTTAACAGGATAGAAATATGGAAAGAATAATTTCACCCAAAGGATGATACAGTTCCTTAAAAAAATTGGATATACAAATTCTACTACTGCAATTTTAAACCACAATGGCCTCATACATTTTCATAAATAAAAAAAGCCTAATAATATTTTATGAAATAGCACCATATTCAATTCACAGAGAGGCTTATTTGTTATAAATTACTGTTTCTTTATTCTCTTTTATACCTAATACAGATTTAAGTTCCTAGATTCAGAACACATATTTCAAATCCAATATAAACTGTCGCAGAACCATGAAAACACAGTTAAACAGTCTCTCCATAAGATGTATTAAAAATGATTGCTCTTTATAGATGAAATCTGAGTCATAATACTGGACTTACTGATTGAAAATACGTCCCTGCTTTAGTTTTATACAGATAGCTGTTTTGTGATTAGTAGAGATAATACAAATAGTATTCCCAGTTTTTTTTCACCAGTGGCCACTTCTTTTTTCATACAATTATACTGCAGTGGAGGGTCAAGCAGATTATATAAATAAAAATATTTTTCTTTATAAATAATAATTAAAACAGTAGTAATGAAGATGTAGATAATAACAAAAAGCTTGGTTGCAATGTTAGACTTTGAAACCAGAACAGTTAAAAATGCTCAATACTCAATCTATTGTTTAACTTGCCACTTTGGTCAAGCTATTTGAATTCTCTGAGCCTCAATTCCTCTATCAGTAAAATAAGGGCAAGAATACCCATTTGTTTTAAATGTGATAATGCATGTAAATACATAAAACACAGTCACTCAAATTATCTTCTTTCTCTCCTTCTTTTACCCAGATGAACTACTTCTTCGAGAGACTTAATTATACATAATAAATTTCCTCAGTTTATACAAGTGGAGTGCTAAGAAAGGTTAATGTGCCTGTAGCCTCTACTCAGACGTAAGATCTAAAAACATGATAAAGTTTGATAATTTTCCAATCTTTTATGAATATGGAGGGATTTATATTGGAAAGTAAAATAAAAAATCACTTATAATAATATGATCTGTTAAGAGCATTCTCTGAATATATTTATGCACTGTACATTATGTGTCATGCCAGGAATATTCTGGAACAAAATATTGATCAAGCTAAATGTTTTGTTTTATCTGTTTGTTGCATAGCAGACACATCTTGTCTGAAGAAGCATGTCCTTGTCAGATCCCTGCCCACCCCTCAGATAGCAGAAGTACAATTGCATTAGTGTCTACTGGTATTTATTATTTGGTTTCAAAATGTTAGGGTTCTAACATTTGCTTATAAGATTCCCTCTGTGTTGGGCTCCCGTCCTTTTTTCTGGTTTAGTCTGTCCTAGGAATTAGAGTTTGATAGGCTGATATCTATGTTTTATATTTCTTTAACTCTGGCTCTAGGTTCCACCTTTAATATCACTTTGCTTTATGAGCTCTTGAAGAATAAACCCTCCACAGTTATTTATCCATCTAACGAAAGTTTCCTAACTTCTAGTGGGGGAGGGAAAGGTAAAGAAACACATGATTAATGTGTGGTAAAGGTCGTGACAGAAGAATGCACAGGAAGAAACACAATATACACTGCCAGGGCAGGACCAGAAAAGGATTTTGAGAAGAGATCCCTGTATGTCAAATTTCAATGAACAAAGAGGAACTAAGGATGTCAGAAGGCTTCTTTAAGCAAAACTGTGAGAAGTAGGACTGTTCAAGGTGAAAGCAGGACTTTTTTGCACAATGGCAAGTTGTTCCTCATGACTTGAGTCTGGGATACATGTAGCACAACATACATACAGCATGCCGGGGTAGGGGCTAGATTATGACAGGCTATATTTAGAAGTCAGAAATTTCATCGACAAGCAATGCTCAAGTAGGAAGCAGGGGAACAAGGAGATCCCTGAAAAATTTAAGAAGACTGATATGATTAAATTTGAATTCTAGAACTATCCACGGTAACAATACTTGTTAGAAGATTGTTGTGGATGTTTAAGATTTTTTTTGAGTGTGTTAGACAGGAAAGGGGGATTAGAGAGATGTCAGATATTTAAAAATTTGAATATATAAGTTGTAAAAACCATGAAAGAAAAAGAGTAGTCTAATGACTCAAAGACATCTGAAAAGTTGACGGTGTCATTATGAAGGTAAAGAGTAAGGTAAGGGGATTAGTTCTCAGTGCTTGGGCAAGCTGAGTTTAGGTAGAGTATTAATGTCTTTATATAGTGATCAAGGAAATGCCATGAAGGATATCTGTAACAGTATGATCAAAATATTTCTGAATGTATATGAATTGTGCCCTGTGATTGCACCAATGTACACAATTATGATTCAATAAAATTATTAAAAAAAAAATAGCTAACGGGCCATTGGGTGGGTAATCCAGAATTAGGGCAGGGGAAACCGCAGAGACGATGTACGTTGTTGTTGTTGCAATCACCCATTAACTAATCAAGGGAAATAATAAAAATTGAGCACATCCAGAGTTCTGGTTCTTCCCTGTTTCTTGCACAAAGAGTGTGGACCCTCTGAGCCCCTCTAAAACTCTATCTGTACTGAGCACCTCTGTAAACTCTGTCTCTACTGAGCCCTCTGTAAACTCTGTTTTTATTGAGCCCCTCTGTAAACTCTGTCTCTACTGAGCCCCTCTGTAAACTCTGTCTCTACTGAGCCCTCTGTAAACTCTGTCTGTACTGAGCCCCTCTGTAAACTCTGTCTGTACTGAGCCCCTCTGTAAACTCTGTCTCTACTGAGCCCCTCTATAAACTCTGCCTCTACTGAGCCCTCTATAAACTCTGCCTCTACTGAGCCCCTCTGTAAACTCTGTCTCTACGGAGCCCTCTGTAAACTCTGTCTCTACTTAGCCCCTCTGTAAGCTCTGTCTCTACTGAGCCCTCTATAAACTCTGTCTCTACTGAGCCCCTCTGTAAACTCTGTCTCTACTGAGCCCTCTGTAAACTCTGTCTCTACTGAGCCCCTCTATAAACTCTATCTCTACTGAGCCCCTCTGTAAACTCTGTCTGTACTGAGCCCCTCTGTAAACTCTGTTTCTACTGAGCCCTCTATAAACTCTGTCTGTACTGAGCCCCTCTATAAACTCTGTCTCTACTGTCTTCATTTTCCTCATTCCCTTGTCACCCCTGAGCATTGGGGACATTCGGGGGTTGTGGGGGGCTGGCTCCCCACATTCTTATACATTGTTGGTAATAAAGAACAGAGAAAGCCCGGATATGAGGAAAGTGGGTCCATCTGAGCAGGATAAAGAAGATGCGAAAGAAGGAAGGGGGAGGTGGAGAGGAGCATTGATGCCCTTGACCTTACCAAGGGGGGAGCAACCAATAGCACCCCTAGCGGACATGTGGGTAATTACGTGGCAGGTGGACCATTTAGTCTAAAAGAGAACCGAGATTGGAGTTAAGGTTGGGGCCACAGTAATGAGGCCGAGAAGGGAGGTGTGGGGGCAGGGACCTGAGTCTTCACAGCAGAAAGTTCACAGAACAGGTGATGGTGACAGAAGACAGTGAAAACACAGTAACAGACATGGAGGCATTTGTAATACAAGTTCAAAACAAAAGTTTCAAAAGTAGAGTGCTTATGTGAGGAGCAGGTCAAGTGTAAAATACTAGGGCTCAAGACCTCTCATTAAAAGGAATCTTTATTATTTACTTGTTAAGCTTTGTTTGCATTATTAAATCCTTTCGTTATATAATTTAAGTATATGGGATAATTTTATTACTTTTTTTTTCTGTTACTGGTATAGTTCTTAATATTTCTGTTTACAAATTAGAAGCAAGCTTTAGTTTTGTTTGTTTTCATTTTGTGTTTTATTCCACACAGCAGAATTTTGACAATTGTGTGGAAAGTTGAATATTTTTGTTTATATGAAATAGGGCACTATAAAAAATTAAGCTTTTGTATATGTACACCATGGAATATTATGCAGCCTTAAAGAAAGATGGAGACTTTACCTCTTTCATGTTTACATGGATGGAGC
>CAUYON010044570.1:0-23000 GCA_963573935.1 Arctocebus calabarensis
AGTTAAGCCAGTTAAACCTTAGCCGATAAGGATAGTTTTACATAATAAGTGGTTATCAGCTAGTCTGATTTATCTATAAACCTGGAAGTACCAGGCAGTAAAAGGCCTGGGGCCAGGTTAAAGTCATATGTTTACTGATCAAGTCATAAGTTTAAGTCAAGTGCTTGTTGATTAAGTTATGTGCCTATATAAGCCTTGTTGGAAGAAATTAATTTGCTGTAATGCCTGAGTGAGCTTCAGCCGCTGAAATGCCTGAGTGAGCATTAGCCATTCCCTTTCAAATCAATCATTTCATCTGCGGTTTTGCCTCTGCGTCATTGATGGGGGGCTGGGTGGCAGCAACAGCAGACAATAGTATATATTCGGGAAAAGAATCTCTGTTCAATAACTAATGGGGAAAAAAATCAGACAGCCACATGCAGTAAATTGAAACAGGATCCACACCTGTCACCATCCACAAACATTACCTCCAAGGAATAGCAGACTTAAATATAAGTCATGAAACTATAAGAATTCTAGAAGACAATGTTGGGACAACTCTTATAGACGTTGGCCTTGGAAGAGAATTTATGAATACTCCAAAAGCAGTTGCAGCCACAACAAAAATTAATAATGGGACTTCATTAAATTAAAAAACTTCTGCACAGCCAAGAAAATAATCAATAGCACAAATAGAAAACCAAAGGAATGGGAGAAAATATTGGCATGCTATATATCTGACAATGGGCTGATAACTATAGTGTATAAACAAGCAAATAAGCAAGAAACAAATCTAGCAATCACATAAAAAGTGGTCAAAAGATATGAAATGAAGCTTTTCAAAGGAAAAAATTTCAAACCAATCAACATTTGAAAAAATGCTCAATTTCTCTAATCATCCAGGAAATGCAAATTAAAACCACAGTGACATATCACCTAACTCCAGTGAGAATGACTTTTATCAAAAGGTTCCAAAGTAACAAATGCTGGCATGAAAGTGGAGAGAAAGAAACACTTGTACACTATTGATGGGACTGCAAACTAATACCTCTTTGGAAAATCATATGGAGATACCACAAAGAGCTAAAAGTAGATAGAACATTTCTTCCAGCAATCCCACTATTGGGTAAGTATTCAAAGGAAAAAAGTCATTTTATCAAAAAGACACTTGCACTGAAATGTTTACAGCAGCACAACTCAACAATCACAAATATGTTGAATTAACACAAGTGCCCATTGACACATAAGTGGATTAATAAAATGTGCTATATGTGTACCATGCAGTACTACTCAGCCATGAAAAATGGTGATCTAATATCTTTTGTAGCAACTTGAATGAAACTGGAAACCATTGTTCATCTGGTTTGGCAAGGATGATAAATAAACATCACATATACTCTCTAGTAAATTCGAACTATTCGATCAACACCCATGTGCACATTTGGTAGTAAAAATCAACTGATAGTATGCAGTTGGGGGGGGGGAGGAGTGGAAGAGTAAATTCATACCTAGTGGGTACAGTGCACAATATCCAGGTGATGGGGACACTTACAACTTTGACTCAAAATACACAGCAGTTCACGTAACCAAAACATTTGTAACCCTATAATATTCTGAAAGTAAAAATAAGGAAATAGATATCATGCATCCTTATGTCGGAATTTGAAGAAGAACAAAATGTGTGATGAAGTAAGTTATAATCTTACAAAAATGTGGACTATAGTCTATAGTCATGAATATTATTGTCAGCTTGAGATAGACATGGAGAAAAGGGAGTAGTATTTTATTCCAAACTTGTAATTCATTTGTCTTAACATTTTATGCTTTGACAATATTTTGGTTGACTACTTAGAATATGCTGAATAAAAATAACAATTGAAATGCTCAGTTTTACAAAATTGGTGTCACATTGTAAATTTAGTTTTATATCCTCCCTTTTCACTTAAATTTATATTAGAGCATTTTCCATGTCATTAAACATTATTTGAAAATACAGTTTTAATGGCTTCATAACAGACTGTTGTAAGGAAATACTACAATATATTTAACTAATCTTCTATTGTTAGACACCTAAATTACACATAAGTTTTCACTATTACTAAATCAATGTTATGAAAAGCCTAGTATGTAAGTTTTTTTTTTTATATTTCTGATATTTCTCTGGGAAGAATTTCTTAGAGTAAAATTAGTACTTGAAGGTTTTTGAATATTTGTAAGTTTTTGAACATATCACCGACTTTCCCTCCTATATGGCCATAAGTATTTTCAGTTTTAGTTTCTTTCAAAGCATTGATTCTAAATCCAAAAAAGTTTTGAAATTCTCTGTTCTCCTTACTCTAGTGCCTACGTAGTCAAAGATGACAAATCATATGGTTTACCTAATTATTTATTTAGCAGACTTATTTTCACAGCAGTTAGCAAAATGTGTTTGTGGCCGAGATAATCTGGACTATTACAATAATCTGACCTAATCAAAAGATTACATTTAAAAGTGAAAGATTACACTTCAGGCATTTACTTCGAAATTCTTCTATTTTTGAGTGCCTGTTTTGAGCAAAATGTGTGGTTATCAATTGTCCACCTACTTTTAAAAGGAAAGTATTGTTAAACCTTACTATTGGTATAAATACTGAAGGCAAGGTTCAAAGACCTTGATGTGACACAGAAAATATATGCCAGAACTATGATTCAAACCTATGTCTATCTCTTATAGAGCCTCTGTTCCCTCTGTTCTCTTCTTGATGTCTAATTAGTAGATCTGAGGATTTTTATAAGTAAAGCTTTTGATGTTGCACAGCTTTTGAATCCTAAGCATTTGGCATTAAAACAGTTCGGAATGGTGGGATTCCATTGCTTTCTTTATTCAGTCATTCATAGATCGACTTTTGTTTATTTATCTACATGCCATATCTTATGCAAAGCGTAAGATGGTTTGTTCAAAATAGCTGGATTTGAAAGTCAGGAAGCCCAAGTTTATTTTGGTCAAGGACTATTAAATTCCCTTTATCTACTACGTCAGGAAGTGCAGCACACAGGCAAAGATGAGCTGGACCTAATAAATCTCTTGATGTTGATGTCAAACTTGACGATTTACATGCACTGATTTCACTAAATTAACCTGGGGAATACTCTGAAGGGCCTTTCCTATTGTTATATATCAGGCTCAGATTCTTCCCCATTTATTTTTCTCTCAAGATATTTTTGCTTACATCTATATTGTTCAGTATATTTAGGGAAAGGAAGTAGCAAGTGATGTGGTTTGTCTGAAAAATAATACTAAGAGCAAATGGAGAAAAATGCAGCTGAATCCACACTTCAGGTGACATCGATTCATATCCAGGAATACCTAAAAGGCTCTCTAGTGATTCTAAATACTTAAGAGCATATTCATTTCCTTCCAGAAGAAACCAAAATTACCCAGTAATTTAATTCTTATTGAACAAAAAGACAGTTACATACAGACATACACCCAAACTCACCGTTTCACTCTCTGATTCCATGTGCTTGAAACTAAAGGGTTAGAAATACATTTATACAACATGAAATGAGGAAACAATTTCCAGCTATTGTTGCCTTGGCCTTGGGCTTTTTGGAATGTCAATTGATCAATCATGGAGTGTAGCCAAATTGCCTGTGACAGAATATTTTCACTTGGAGAAGCAGACAAATGCCTGTCATGCAAGCTTGCAGTTCTCAGCAATAGCAATAAATGTACTAGCAGTACAATGAGTTAACAAATAAACAGGAGGGGGTCAGAAAAACTTTTCAGAACACACTTGTATTCCCTCTATTCACCTTTCTTTTACCTGCCTTTATTCTAGTCCCTAAGATAGTTCGTTATTGTCTCCTGAATTGTTGTTGGTAGTTTCAAAAAAATTAATATTAATATTTGAGCTTTACCTTTAAAGATAAATAATGATTTATTATTGACAGATCTGTTTTGGCAAAAGATTGATTGCCATCTGAAAAAAAATTACCATAGGATTTTCATGTTATATTTTTGAATGGCCAACATTTACATATGAAAAGAAGTTTTCAGAAGTATACCTGCTTCCATAAGAACAACTTTGCTGGGAAAACAAAACAAAACAACTATCTTTACCTTTTGCTCAGAATTAATAGTTTCATAGCAAGAGACTTGCCTATTGCTACTAAAATCTCTCTTATGTAGATTTTACTCACAGGATCTTTGCAGAAAACAACCTACCTGATTTGTACAAAAGAACACTGCTCTCTAGTGGAAGAAGGGGAAAGAAATCCATTTACCTCATTCACTTGGTTTTCTTGCATTCTTGGCTTCTGCTTACGAAAGGCGGCTGAGCTTTGTCCTGGACTTATGACATGTTATGATATATGGCTACAATTATTGTGATATTATACTGTGAAGTGGTTTTGCTCTTGTAATCAAGCAAAAATATTTCCCCCCCAAACCCTCTTTTGTAAATTGAAACCAGTAGATCTCACTAGCCCTTCCTTCTCAGCTGCTGCCTGTAACCAACAAGAAAAAAGCCTGCAACTAATAACGATTTAATTTACACAGGAACTTGCAATAATTTAACTCACATCAGGTTAATTTGGAAGTGATTAATGGCAGCATTTATGGGGCTGGAAATTTTTAATAACGCTTTACTTGGGAATGTAGAGCATTTGTGCTCCAGACCGTGGGCTGCCTTTTCGTTAAGCTCTTCGACTGTCTGCCCCCGTCATCCCCCTCGTAATGTTCATCCCTTCCCTTTTCCATCCTTTTATGGGGCACAGGTCGAGGGAGAAGTGGGAGATTCTCATTGCCACAATTTCCGACTCAGCAGGAGGTTGCCACAAAATTAGTACAAATTTACTCTGATGGAGTACTCTTTGCCCTGAAACAGTTGTTACAATACTCTTTATTTTACAAGACAACATTTTCAAGGATCATGGGGGCCTTGGATCTTCTCAACTGTCATTTTTATACATTCTGCATTGGGCAACAAGAAATTCAAATTTTATACATTCTGCATTGGGCTGCAAGAAATTCAAATTTTTGAATTTGCCATAGAGGTTTTGTACTACTAGGCAGGTATTAATTTGGTGGGAATGTATAGTAACCATTCCAAAAAAGAGATATACATTTTGGGTGATTAAACCCTACACCCAGTAGACCGCAAAAGGTTTATCACCAAACAGGCCATATTCTTAAGTTTCAAAAATGTAGCAGTAAGTTGCAACTTCTCCCCTACTTCTCCAACCTTAAAAGCAGGGAGAATGTCCTGATTGGCTCAGAATCTTCACATGCAAATGAATGTAATGAAATATGGTATCGAGTTAGAGTGCATAATTTCCCCTCCATCCATCATCACTTAAATTCTATCCATTTTCTGATTAGCTTTAGAATTTCAGTATAAAACTGTAAGTGATAATTTAAGGAAGTAACGTTTTATTTCAGAGATGGTTAGGAACAGAGCTGAGATAGACATCAACACCATTACACTTCTGCCAGTCACTGGAATACACTGGACCCATTTCACAGCCCACTCTGCTACTATTCTGATTCTGCTAGGGCTTTGTGGATGATTGGATATGGCTGATGATTGGAGAAGTCAAAAGCAAAAAGAAAAATACTGATCTGGGGAATGAAAAGCACACATCCCTTTTTATGTTTCATATTTACTTTATCTCCATCCCTTCACATTGGGACAAAATTAATAATCTTTAATTAAATCTCCTACTATCAAAAAGCATTTAAAAAATAGTTACACTGAGCTATGTGTCCTGTTATAGAAAAAGCAGTAAAAAGATGCCTCTTTTGCAAACTTGTCTCTTTTAAACCAGTAAAACACAATTCAACTTAAAAATTCCGGTCAGTTCTGGACTCGTTAGTTGCCATTTTCTTGTGTGTATGACTGATAGAACACCATTTTCCAGAAGTTATGTAAAAAGTAGGTCTTGTGAAGAGGTGAAAGGAACATTGATGTAAGAAATATATTCAACCTTCAGGTTTTCCACCAGTACATTTTGACCTTGAGTCACATCGCCTGTATCTGACTCAGCCTTTTCATCTGTAAGAATTATTATAGAAATTAAATAAGGCAAGACTTTAAAGATACATAAAGAAACCATGATGTAGTAACCACCTCTGTTTGGTTTCTTAATGAATCCAAATTTAAGCTTCTGCTTCAGTAAAATAAGAATAATTACTTTAATCAGAGGGCTGTTTTAAAGGCTAGAGATAATACTTACCAAACTTCAGCTCAGGACCGGACATTTAAGAAGGGATCAACAACTAAAAGGTATAAAAATGAGCTTGACAATGAGGGTAAGAGATAGTGCATGACAGTCACCTAGTCCTGCTCCGTTTCTACAGTAGGGATGCCATAAATTGTAAGTGGCATGAGAATGACATGATGATAATCATAAGAATATTGTTATTGATGAGGAGAGCGACAATGATAACAGCAATAAAACCAATGGTAATGATGTGGGGAAGAAGTATTTTACATGATAACTGGAAAAATTTAGCTAGAAACGTTACCATGTAGTAAAGAATCTAATGTATTTGACTTTGAAAATTGAATCCACTACTTAGTCATATTTTGACATTGAGCAAATATTTTACTTTTCTGAGCCTAGACTTTGTCATCTGTATGAGTTTTGATGATGAAGCTTAGAGATGTCACTAAGTCACATGTCCAAACTACTGACATCCAGAATATTCTGGATAAATCTTAGCCCTTTTCATATCCTTCCTCAACAAGAAGCTTCGGAGGGTGTGTTGGGCATGAGTGTGCATTCAGCAGATGAAGAGAGAGAGAGGGTCAACTGTTAGAGGTTTGTGTAGTGCAGGGAAACACATTGCTCCACTCACATGGCACTGTCAGAGCTAGTTATGCACAAAGAGCACTGACAGCAGGAGTCCCCGGCTCAGAAATTGCTTTTTAGTGACAACCAAACTCCATGGAAGAGGAGTGTAAGTTCCTGGTGGACAGCTGACCACTACGGCCCTTTCCTTTCCCCCAAATACAGAAACACTCCCCTTTACCTCCAGGGAGGCAACTCAACATCCTTTCCAGCCCTTCCATCTAACTGAAAGTCTGGGATCTATAGGAGTTGCACGGTTCTTACCTTTATCCTGACATGGCTTCTCAAGATCCAACTGCCTAATTGTTGATACCCCATTTACATCTTCAAAAAGTATTTGGGACATTCAAAGTAAAAATAAAGAAATTTAGATAATAATGAAATCTTGGGAATCATATAATAAAGCAGGATGATGATGATAACATAAATATCCAAAAACATGGATTAAGAAAATGTTTTGAACTCTCTGAAAAAAAAGGGGGGGGACTGGTTTGATCATACAATTCTCAACGTATAATTTCATCATATAATTTTCAACAATGCTATAAGTAAGCATGTATGTGTAGCAGGATGAAAACTTAAATTGGGATTTCCAGTTCTTTGAGGGAAAAGCAAAACTGTGATAATGGGTGGCCCTTTGTTCTGCAGAACACATTGAGAGTTTGGGACATTCAAGTTGGGGTATGCAGGGAAATTTTTTCAACACAACAGAAAAAAAAATAAACTCGTGAAATAACCTAGTTGCATGGATAAGTGAGTAAGGTTAAAAAAAAAAAAAAAAAGAGGCCTTGTCAGCATGATTTGAACCATCTCCATGATCTACCAAATTTTGAATAAGATGCTAAACTTGTGAAGGGATTGTGTTTTTTGAAGAAACCAGGGACTCTGTTGTGTTCATTCTCCGAGATTACAGCAGCATTTAAAAAACATAATATTAGAAGTTCATGAATAACCTGTAGAAGTACAATGAAACTTATACTCCTAAAAATATCCAAAAATCATGCAAAGGACTTTTAAATGCTTTACAACTCAAAACATTACTAGAAGGAAATTATACCTCAATATTTCAGGAAAAAAAAACAACTTGGTCTAACTGGTTTGAGAGAAAAGACAATTTTTTAAAATTCTATTTAGATATTTATATAATGAAATCTGAGCCATATAATAAATTATGAACTTGAAAATAAAGCCTCCATCACTTCCAGACTTTTGATATCATCCCTTATAATTACCCTCTATAAAAGCTAGTTACATTGGCCTTTAATTATAATTTTAGAAATCTTAGGACTATTGCTCAGACATATACAATTAGGGACTCAGAATTGGTAACAGAAACAGTGTATTCTTAAACCCCTGTGAATCAATGTGATATAATAAACTATATTTTTATTTAAGGTCTTGGCAATATAAAGTTGGAAGACTGTAACTGAAAGAGTTCTGTTAGGTCTGGCAGAGAGCAAACAGGGAGCAAGGAAGTGGCAAGGGTCTAGAACAGGAACCCAAATGCATCTAGGAACCAAACTGTACCTTGGGAACTGTTCCCTGGTGGGAACATACACGGTATGAAATTCTGAGTAAACCTTAACTGAACTAGGGCTCTTTACCATCTAATTAGCATAGCATGAGTGGAGCATTCCTGAAGGATTTGGAGAAAGAGACATGCATGGAAGGGGAAACTGTTATATAACCAACCTGTTATGTAACTTGTTATGGAACCTGTCAATCACCACAACATGGGAGATAGCAACCAATCCAGCCAAGAGAAAGGCGGGACAAACTGGGAGCACATAAAGGCAGGGTGTGCTCAGACTTCGGGGTCGTTCCTTTCTTGTGGAGACTGTTTGTGTCTGTGTCTGTGTCATCTTGTGTCACTTCCTTCTTCACTTTTTATAGCTTCTTTCTTTTTCTTGTAATAAACTGTTTGTGTGGGATTGCTCCCTAGCCATGGTCCCTCTGTCTTTGGCTTGCCTCAGTACCTGTACTCATTCTTGATTCTGAGAACCAGGGGGCCAGAGAACATACAGGCAGCCCTAATAATTCATTTAAACAAAAAGTGTTGAGCTTACCCATAATTATAGAATTCAGGCACAGTTATACAAAAAGAAGAACTCTTGTAAAATATTTTCCATTGATGGAAATAGTTTAATTCAACAAACAAGATCAACATGATGAGTAGCAACTTAAAAAAAAAAAAAGTTTTAGGGTGAAAAACAAAAACCCAAATCCAATAGAGAGACGAAGAATGGCTTTAAAAATAGTGATCATAGGCATCAACTGTAAACTATTCAAAAAAATGAATGGGTCATCTCCTTCATTTTATCTTATGAGGTTCTGCTCCTGAAAGGCAATAGGGCATACTATTTGAAACACAGGAAATTAATGATTATGAGATCCATGGTTTCTGCAGTCCAAGGTTAGCATCATTATTTCAGTTTTTAATATTCACATTGTTTATAATGAGTTTTGCATTTTCTTCAATTTTCTCTGGGCAGATATATTTCAATTCCACATAAATTAATAGGGAAATTGTGCTACAATAATATAACCCTTTCATTTTCTTTTTTTTCTTTTTTCTAAGGGAAAAACAAAGTATAAGAAAGAGTAAAGTGGAACTTTGCTAAAAAATATAGTACAAGGTTTTTATATTGCTATTATTGGGGGACAGGTGCTAAATCTACCATACAAACAGAGCTCTCTGTCACTCAAAAATGTTGACATAGTGGGCTGCAGACCAGAAATTTCCCTTCATTTTTCTAAGGTATTGTGAGGGAAGCTCAAGGATGGTTAGATAGATTTTCTTCAGGTAGAGGAACTATAAATATATAAATACAAATATAAATATATAGTAGACTTTCTAATCTTAAACATTCTCATGCTTTGTTCCACAGATCAACTGAATATTCCAAGGATTCCCATATTTTAGGCTTCTAAATTGAATCATGTAGAATTCTCAGTTATCTTTTGAACCTGAAAGTGACATAAACAACTTGGGATATACTTCTGAAAATTTTGTCAATTTAGTGTTGTTGTTTGGCAAATGCAAAAAATTGCATCGGGCTGTGCCTGTGGCTCAGTGAATAGGGTGCTGGCCCCATATGCCTGAGGTGGAAGGGTTCAAACCCAGTTTTGCAAAAACTGCAAAAAAAAAAAAAAAGTTGCATCTCTACTCACTTTCATCATAAATTGGAATTGAGGAACTAAGAAACCAATAAAATCAACAAAATCAGAGGTGCCTCCAAAATGCACAGCCACCTTTATGTAACAGTGGGAAAGGGCACAGGCAACAGTTGCAGGCCACCTGAGTGTAAGTCAGGGCCTATCCTTTCTGGCAGTGTGCACTTTGACAGGCGGCCTAATTTATGTGCACCTCTATTTCCTCATCTCTAAAATGAAGATGAAAATAATAGTGCCTAAAGGATGGGGTTGTTGTGAGGTTACATTACTTAAATGCCTTCAGAAGTAATTGGCACAAAGTAAGTGGTAATATGTCCTTCTGATTTATTGTTATAATTATTACAATCATTGCTATTATCATCATCATCATCATCATCATCCTTACCATCATTATTCCTAGCTAGGAAGACTAGCGTATAATCAGAGTGGACACAGCAACATGTCTAAGGAAATTCCGTGTCTAGATTTGGAGGATGAAAATGATTCATTAAAATAAGAATACATCCAGGAAAAGGATGACTTCTGGGAATGGGATTAAAACTAGGAATCCCGCAAAGAATGTCAGACTATGAAAAATTTATTAATTGGTTGTCACTCGATGAGCTATCTTAGAAAATGACCTCTAGACATTCCCCAGTGCCTCCCATCACCTCAAAATTTCCATTAATTATCCTTTTACAATTTGGAACTTCCTTCTAGACAGGCAACTGAGAAAAACAAATTATCCCATTTCTTCTTATTCCTAATTCATTTTTATAAATGGAAACAGATTTGGTTTTGGACAATAAAAACACAATAATTTCTATTATGGAGCAGTATAGAGTACAATCGTTTAAAGAAATAGAAATTCTTAGTTTCAGTTTTGAATGCTGATCTTTTTAAAACTGGGTTACCTTTCTTATAAAATGGAATGATTCTATAACTTAACATTAAAAGAGAATAAATAAAATACTATAAATTAAATGTCTGGCACATCATCAATTCTCAATAACTGAACTGAACTTTGTCTCCTTTTTCTGAAAACCAAATACCACCAAAGATACTTATAAATTGTTCTAGTGAGTACAAATTAAATACTTTCTTATCTTGTCATCTGGTTCTGAATTGTTTTAGTTTTTATTTTTTAATTCTGAACTGACCTTTAAACAAAAGAGTAAGACTATGATAAAAACCAATATTTATCAGACTGCTTACTTCATATAAATTATGCCATTTAAACACCAAGGCAATCTTGTGAGGTTGGTGTTATTATCCCTTAAAACAGATGATAAGACTAAGGCTT
The DNA here is from genome assembly GCA_963573935.1 of Arctocebus calabarensis. Taxonomy (NCBI): domain Eukaryota; kingdom Metazoa; phylum Chordata; class Mammalia; order Primates; family Lorisidae; genus Arctocebus; species Arctocebus calabarensis. The sequence goes on from CAUYON010044570.1 coordinate 11,270, forward strand.
AAAGTAACTTACCTGATGTATTAAATAAGTGTTGAATCAGGGTTTAAAATTTCTGCTCTATCAGACCTCAAAATCCATGATTTTTTCTAAGTCTCTTCCATAAATTCTGACCTGTCTTTTAAAGACAAATGTTATTTATTTTTCCTCTCTCTATCTAACTCACCTTGAATAACGCAGTGTCTAAAATAAAGTAGGTGTAGCTTTAACTTTCTGGTATATAGCAATGGACCAGAAGCAGAGTCCTTGCTGAAATGGGGCTTAAAACGTTGTGATGAGGGTGAGGAGATCAGGCAGTAAGGAAGTAAATTTGTTACATTTCTAGAGGTATCATGTGCCATGAAGAAAAATAAGTACAGTAACAACATCGGAGTGTCTTACCAGATATCAAGACCTATTATAAAGTCTACCATTGATGAAAGTTTGCTTCTGGATCCCTGAGGTTGATTGTTACAGCTACATTGGTCTCTATGCTCATTTAGAGGTAGATCTATATACATACAAAAATAACATATGACAATCGATATGTCAAAAACAATATCGCAATCAATATGCCACAAATTAGTAGAGACAGATAGACACTTCTGTAAATGATTTTGAAACAATGGACAATGTTGGTTATATGTATGTGTGGGACAGAATTTAGATCTTGACCTCATATTGTCCATAAAGATAAATAGCATACGATTTAGAAAAGATAAATGATTAAACAATTTTCCCTTCAAATGAAAAATTTCTAGGCAAGTATAGGAGAATATCTTTAAGATTTCAGGGTACAAAAAAGTCTGCTTAGATAAGATGCTCCAAATTATAAAGTATGAAGGAAAAGAATAATCAAGCTTTTCTTCCTTCTCCTATTGGACTTCATTTCTTAGGACCTTATTACTGAAGTCAGCAGAGAACTTGTCATCAGGCTAGAACTTGAAGGATTTGGGATATAGCAACAATGAGATATGTAGCTGTACATACAACTTTTTCAACACATACAACTTTGCAACCTGCTTTTATTAGGTTAAAAACAAATTCCCAATGCTCTTGCAATTAGACATGCAGGTTCTACACCTATATTTAAATACTTTCAATTTTATCAATAAAATGTATTAAACAAATAAGATTATTTACATTTAAATAATTTCGCATCTTTTAGGCATCATAATATCATTATTATTATGATATTACGATTATGGTTATTTGAAAATTGCAAGTCTTGATTTATCAAATATTATAAAATGGTTTTTCTTCTGCTTTGTTTCTATTACAGGAGAATTGAGTAGTTAGTGTCTTGACAGATATGCAATCCTTCTGGATAGAATGTAACCACAATGATTATTCACATTAAGCCTTATATTTTGCAGAAAAATAGAAAACATAAGAGTGGTTTCTAAAACCTTGGACTCATGGGAGCCACAATTTTTCTCAATTGCATTTTCTTTTTTCTAAGGTATTCAAAGTGCATTGAAGGGGATATTGTTCTGTGCATTTGAGTGAGATAAATTGCTCATGTAAGCAGTTGATCCCAGAATGCAGTTAGATGAACAACCACAAAGCATCAGGGGAAGAAAAAAATATCTATACTCTACCTATATATACGTGGTGTTTATGTCTAAACAAACAAACTAACACTATAAAGAGCAGAGGCTTTTAGTAAGATGATTAGCAAAATACATTCCACTTTTGTTGATGTCACTGATGTATTTTAGATAGAATTGTTATATTGTGTATATGTTTGAATAGAAATATAGAGATAGTGAGACATAAAAGGAAGACAACAGGGCTACAAAGAGAGGGACTATTATGGGTAGTAATAAACTTAGACTATAACATATTAAGAACATATTAAACTCAGTTTTCTTGCTAGGTTGTATAGCTATCTAAGCAGGTCCATTCTAATGTGATGGGACCTAGTGCATTAGGATGACAATGCCATTGGTGGTACCCGGAGTTGTGTTCTATGTCCTCAAGTAGTAGTAGTTGGTATGAATTTCTTTCAGGGGCAAGATGTATAGAGAATAATAATTTTGATTCCAAGGAGAGAATTTTTGCATGGTAGACGCCAGACAGTGCTTCATCCCCTTCATCTGCATTAATGGAGTTCCAGGTTCATTCAAAAAGCAAATGACCAGGAAATATACTTAACTGCTCAGAGCAATTTGTAGTTAAGAATAGCCATGTTACTCCTTCTGACCAACGAGAAGGAAATGGAAGTCTACTTAAAAAATAAGCTATATATTTTTTTATGTGTAAAAGGAAGACTTGGCTGGCAGGTCCCTATCTTTTGCCTTTTCCTTGATCCTTCTTCTGTAAAGTGTATGTATTCTAAAAGGTGGGGGAACAAAGGATTGGGAGAAACTTGGGTCACAATGATCAATCAATATTTTTACATCTTTTATTATTGCAGATAAGGAAAGCCACACAAATATTCTGTTGCATTTAAATTGCAGCCTTATCACCTAAATCAGATGTTCAATAACTTGAAACTTATTAAAACTTAGTAGTGAATGCTGAATATCATCATAGAAAACATCCTTGGCATTTCTTTGTTTTTAGCCAAAAGTTTGGCTGCTCATACAAATAGATGGTGGTTGTTGCAAGTTCTTGTGTGAGAAATTTAGGGTTTCATTTACCGAGTATAATATTTGAAAAAGAAATTGGGGCAAAAGTCAAATTGGGTGGGAGAATTCACATAGCAAAGCTCTGCTATTGTGGAAGGGGAAAGCTTAAACTGATAAATTACAGATTCTCTAATTTTAAAGTTTTAGCAAATATTCTTTGCATTCATTGCAATGTGCACATAATTATGAGAATAGATTTTACGTTAGAAATCTCAAACAGACTGGAAAACTGTCCAGTAATTATAAACAATTGGAAGAATTTTATTACAAATATGTTTTATTTATATATGACTATGTAGGTCTTCATTTTGGCAATTCTAGTCATCTCACCTTATAAGCAAGTACCAGGAAGTCCATAGAGGAGTCACAATAATGGGGTTAGAATTGTCTAAATCTCAAGACTGTGGGTGGGAAAGAGCCCTTGGGCTCTATACCAAATCTCACCATTTCTGACTTGGCCGATATATTCCAGGCTAGAGTATAATACTGAGCTGTTCTAGATGAGTCCAACATAGCATGACTTCATCTTTGCTCAAATTTAAAGTCAAGTGAAAGGACCTATAAGAACTGGGGATTTGAGCACACATACCTGAGAGATAGGTAGCTGATATGGTGTAAAGGGCAATCACTGTCCTGGGGAGAAACACAGCTCAGAACGAAGCATCGAAGCATTGTGAGAATCCATACAGGAAGGGAGTGTGGGCTGAGGGGTGATCACAAACTGCGGGGCAGCTTAGCTTGTCTCACTAAAGATTGGAGAGGCCCCTAGTCTAGGATGCCCTAAAAGTAAGACACAGGTTGGGACACTGCCTCTTTTCTACTTGATACTCATTGTCTATGTAGAGATAATATTGCCCTGCTGCACCTAAAACTGTTATAACTAACAATATAATTCAGACTTGGTTGGATGTGCTTCTGTGAACATGCATGTGAGTTTTAAAAGAATATAATACACATGAATACAAGAGAACAGCAGGTTTTTCAAATCTTTCTATTACATAAAAGAATCATTGCTGAGTAAATGTGCTACTGCTGACTGTTGGGATGCAGAGCCAGTTTTGAATATTTAAACAATAATTGACACTGTCTTCAAAGCAATGAATGGTTCCCATGTTGAGACCACACAGTGCTGTGTTTACTTAGAGGCTGAGTTGATGATAAGCTTTATATTACATTCAGGAAAAAAAATGAGAGTATTTGAAAGATGTTTCTTACCAATATTATTGTTAATGCTGAGAGAGATACTGGTTTCTGATGTGAACTTTGCAGATTTTGAGCTCTGTGTAAGCAAGTAAAATTGTAGGGTTTAGTTGAATGAGTCGATTAGCACTAATCAAATACATCTGGGGACTAATTCACACTATAGAAATGTTTCAGATAAATGTTATTAGGTAAGGAGAAAGTGCAATTTTTCTTTTCCTTTTCTTCCTTTATATTTGGTATTTGAAGAATGTCCTAACATTCACATGCCTATGAGTGCTGTTCCTTTTGAATTACAATCCATATTTTTTTGTCTATAAAATAAGCAGTTGCTTTTTACAGTTAAGTTCTAAGTTCTAGGAAATGTGACCATATTAATTTAATATTTCTGTTTTCTCAATATTTTATTTTGGTTATGAAACTAGGTCCAAGAAGCCAAGAACACTTGACTGTTCAGAGAAAAGTAAGAAATGTTTGACTGGGGTAAAGTACGTAGGCTTCATATTTCAAGAGGAAGGCAGGACATTCTTACCTATCTGTTGGACAGATTCCCACCCATAACTCAGTCTGTTCACTATATTTGGGTTTTCTACCCACTCTATGAAGCACATAATATGCCAAATCTTTAAGTTCAAGAGTGTTATTACAATATTATCAAGATTTGGTTACTCTAACATACTAAAATATAAATGCATAGCAATCAGTCAATAAGTGAAATTTACCATAAATCATTGTGAGGTAAACTGTGATTAATAGACACTCCAAGGTAAAAAGGTAACTCCAGAAGCTGACTTCTTTCTACATTTCATACACATGAGTTACCTAAAAATAGTGGAGCAGAATTTAAGATTTAACTCTAGATGGATCTATCTTGAGAACAAAGTATGAAAATCTGTGCTTGGAATATTCTTAGAGAGCTCATTGACCCTCGCTCCTCTCTTGAAGATGTAATTTACTGGGTTTTGTGAATTTAATCCACCTAAAGCTCCCGAGTGCATCACCCATCACTCTGTAACTCAATTTGGGCAGCTCACTGTCTCTGCTGAGACCCTGAAGATCCTTTTAAGCCTCTGTCATTCTCAGAACACAAAGGTATTTCACATCGTCTTTCCAATGGCCATATCTATTTCAGGTGCAGCACTATCGTGCTATGTAGAGCTTCTCAGAGGCAAATAGAAGTGAAGTGGGCTTCTTTGGAACCAATCCATTTTTCTAAAATTTTTATATCCATTACATTAACATGAAAATATAATTTGTATCTAAAATGCCCTGTTATTTATACTCAGATAGGGTGACAGAATATAGTTTTATATTTAGTCCATGGAAGTCTAATATCAAACTAGTGGCAAGTGTAGCTGAACTTGGTCGACTACATAACTTTTGATAATCTAATAAAAGGCATTTTATTGAAGACACATCTAGCCTCCAATTCTTTACAGCTACACATAGAACTGTTGACTCTCAGACCAGTTGTCTCTCTAACCTTTACTCTTTCTCTCGTGCACCCTGTCATGAACCTTTACCAAGCAGCTCTCCTCTCTCATTAATCTCAGAATGGTGTTTTTTACAAAGACTACTAACTCCTCACATTTCCACCATGGTCATGCGTATTTGCCTTCCTTTTCCCTGACTCTGACCAGTCTCCACTCATCTGTAAATTTCAAGTTGCTTTAACATGACAGAACTGCATAGGTATAGCCTTTCCTGAAACTTCCTTGAGAAGGTGGTGAATAAATTGCTCTAATAAGGCCCACCTTGCTGAATATAAAAGCATATTTTGCCACTTTTATAGGAAGTGCCCATCTTCATAGTATTGCCTTCTCTTACCATCCGTTTAGCACAGAAAAGATTCCCCAGGAGTATAGCAAATACAGATCAAGTTCATTCACAGAGTTCTTGATTTAAGAAAAGTATATTTTCCTCTCCAATTTCTCCTGTTTCTAGGGAGATAAATACTTGAAAATCAGTTTTTTTGAAAACATCAATTATTCAACTAATCTCCATCTTTCGTTCCCTTCATTATTGCCCGACATGAAAGGTGGGGGGTTATTATAGACAAGGGAGAACCTGCTGCTTCTTTGGCTTCCAGAAGAAAATGAAAGAAACAAGAATTTGTTGATTTTAGGGAGTCATTCAAAAAGGACTCTAAATCTGTGACTTCCAAATGAAACATTGATTTGACTTACTCTCTGACAGTGCTGCATTTCCTGGCCACGCTCATCTTCTGTCCTAACGATACCTTCCCGCTGCAGGCAGCCTTATGCACTTCCTACTCCAGCCCTAACCTGGGAGGGTGCTCACTAGCTCCTAACTCTTGATAACAAGGGAAGCCTGCAATTAGCAGTGCTCCAATGCTCTGACATCAGGGCTGCCTGGAGTAAACGGTGTGCCCCTGTGGATTTGCAGAGCCCCTATTAGTCATTCACACGCCTCCTAGCCAGTGGTTCTCAACCTATGGGTCACGACCCACAGGAACTCTATTAAAAGGTTGTAGCATTAAGAAGGTTGAGAACTACTGTCCTAGACTGATCTTGACATTGTTGGACTGTGAACTTGAGAAAAAACCCTAATATTTTTATCATTTGGGGCTACATACATAGTAGCAACACAACATCTCCTGGGTCCTAAAATTTGATTATTTCTGGATTACATTTTAGCATTTATGAAATTAGAATTCATCATATAGTCAAATATATTTAAAGTAGCATCTCTCCACTATCCTAACGCAAAAAAATCTATCATTAACTCAATAGTGTGTTCTTCCCAGAGAAAAACCCTTAAAATTAGAAAGTATCATACTAATGACAAAGTATTCAATAGACAAATCTGAGTGTCCAGAGTAGCCTAGCAACTTAGCAACCCCCTCAAACAATCTTTAAAACTGAGTAGGCATTTATTTATTGAGGTTAAGGAAACAAATGAGTTTCTTGGGGCCAGTGGCGTGGGCTTTGGGTACTTTTGCTGCTTGCATATGCTCATAGCCGGTTTACCCAGCCAAGCCATGTCAGTGCTAGCACAGACCTTGTTTATTTCTCTTGGTCTTTACTGTTCTCTTTGTTATGAGACTGTGATAGAGAGGATTTTAGGACAGCCCCCAGGATTTCCATTCATTGTATAATCCTCATAAGTGTGGGTGGCCTGCTGATAGGTTTAAGTATCACTCCCATGACTTCCCGATGTTGTATGTCAAAAAGAAGAGGATGCTGGGTGGGCCTGATCTGATACACATTTGGGGCTGGTTGCAGAAGAGGGAATCAAAAAGACATATTCAAGTTTATGTGGATGAAAGCAGAGATCCCTGTTGTGAACCGTTTATGGGGACCACAGGACAAGGAGCTGAGAGTAGTACTTACTTGGCTAGGAAGGAACTGGAGACTTCAATCCTAAACTGCAAGGAACTGAATTGTGCTACGAATTCACTAGTGGGGATCTTAAAGAGACCCCAAGCCCCAGGTGAGACCACAGCCCCAACAGACACTGTTACTTCAGCCTGGTAAGGGTCTGAGGAGTCTAGTTATGCCTGCAGCTACCATGCGATAATACCTAGAGATATTACACAGATACCGTGAGATAATAAATTTGTGTTGTTTTAAGCTGCTACATGTGTAGCAAATTTGTTATCCAACAATTAAAAACTAACATAAGTAGGAGACAAAATTACCTTTTTCCAGGCATGCAGGTAGTCACATGCAGGAAATTGAGTTAGCTAGAGGAACCTAGTGTTGTTTTAGCAGCCTTTCTAGATAGGTCTCCATTTGGAAAGATTCCCTCTGGCCTGAATTTCATTAGCACCTCAGAGTATACAAAGTCCAACAGAAATTGAGCTAGGCAATTCCTACAGTTGTTTACCTATAGAGGTCCTACTAAATAAGGTCTATGGTTTCTTCCAGTGCAAACATCATAGGATGACATTGTTTAGAGATCTGTGTAGTTAACGCCATTGTCACTTGACTACAAGTATTCAAAAATATGTAAAAAATGATAAATCTGGAACCTGAGTATAGAGTGTAGGGAATTAATATTAACTTGGTACCTATTGTATGCCACATGGTGTGTTTGCTATATGCATTAATTCATTTAATCCCCACAACTTCCTATAGAATAGATAGGGAAATAAATGCTTGAATGTGTTATATGCACTGTTCAGCATCTTCCAGCCAGTAAAATGTAGAGCCAGGATTCAAATCCAGAGCTGATTTCAAAGTATATATATTTTTACTATTTCTTTGAAAACTTATAGAATATGTAGTCTAAACTTAAAATGTTAATATTTTGAAAAAGCTAGTTCTCAGAAAATACTGTTCTATCCCCACTTTAATGTGTCTTGGTTTGTAAATTTATGCAGTGAACAAGAAAGAAGAATATGAAAAACCCTAGAAATAATATGAAATGATTTTATTATTTCATAGTTCATTTGTTCCTAATTTTTTGTCTTTTTAAAATATATTTTCCTTAGTTCCCACAAGTATGAACATTGGTGAAATCTCTAGGTACATAGAAAATCATTTATTATGGGCAGCACCTGTGGCTCAGTGAGTAGGGTGCTGGCCCCATCAAGGGTGGTGGGTTTGAACCTGGCCCCTGACCAAATTGCAACCAAAAAATAGCTGGGTGTTGTGGTGGCACCTGTAGTCCCAGCTACAAGGGAGGCTGAGGCTAGTGAATAGTTTAAGCCCATGAACTGGAGGTTACTATGAGCTGTGATGCCACAGCACTCTACTGAGGGCAACAAAGTGACACACTGTCTCTAAAAAAAAAAAAAAAAAATTAAAAAAAAGAAAACCATTTATATTATTGCTTTCCAAAATATTCTAAAGTTTAAAATATCTTTTTAGGAAAAAGTGAACATATTCTCCTATTTTTCTTTGACAGATTTAGTGAGATACTTGGGGTGTTATCAGTAAGTTCATCTTTTTTGTTTTTTTAAATTATAGAGCTAAAAAACAGTGCCTAGAAGAGAATAATTTCCTATTATTGAATAAAATGCCTAAAAAATAAGAAAGTCAATATGTTCTGAATGCAGATACTGGTAAATGGTAAGAAGCAAATAAATGTCTATTTTTTTCCTGAACTTGAAATTGATCTATTGCAATGATAATTTTATGCACATTATAATTTAGTGTTTAATGGAAGTGATGGTTTTACAGATATACATTTATTCTCTGAACTTATAAACATTTAAACACTATATGTTCATAATGATAGAAAACAGATGTGCTGGCACAAAAATGCAGCTATAATGTGGCATATTGTCATGTACTGAATAGCTTTTCAGATCTTTGAAATTTCTTTTAGTATAAGCTAAGTAATCACTAAGGTTTCAAAATAACTGTCATTTGTCTAAAAGAGAAATGTAAATTATTCTAGGTATATTTATTTTTAAGGATCCGCACGCCACTACTATCTGAAAACGACAGTATTTATGCTTAAATTGAATATTTGTTCCATCTGTTTGAGACACTATTGGCCAGTAGCCTTCTTTTTGGTAAATGGATAAATTGGTTTTAGCTCCACCCTGGTGGTTAGATGTAGAACTTAGGCCAAGTAGTTATACTGATGTCTTTAATTATGTTGTTTAAAAACATCTGTTTTATTGTGTCCTCAGAGGAATTAATGTAATTATCATTTAACGTTTGTGTTGCTTGGGACACTTAGATCTATACCAGGAGAGGTTTACATAGTGCTTCATTTTGGCATTGTTTGAGAAATGTTTCCTTGAACCTTTTAGCTCCCAGACAGAAGTTAATGGCAGTCATATGGGCTGGAGGAGGAACCAGTCTTGGGTCTGGGAGTCAGGCAGAGTATGAACCAGAATTCTTTCACTTTTCAGCTGAGCAGCCAAGGACAAATCATTCTATCTATTGTCCTCATTTTTCTCATTTGTTGATCAGACTGCGATTCTCTTGTCTCAGCCTCCTAAGTATGTGGGACTACAGGTGCCCACCATGTCTGGCTATTTTTAGAGACGAGGTCTCACTCTGGCTCAGGCTGGTCTTGAAACTGTGAGCTTAGGCTATCCACCCACCTCAGTCTCCCAAGCTCTGGGATTACAGGTGTGAACCACCATGTTTGGCCTAAAAATATTTTTTACATATGAACCCCTATGATGTAGCTATTTAGCTACTGCTAGGAAAGAGACCACTTTTCCCTCACTGCTACCATGTTTTTTCTTTCATAAGTTCTGTCCTAGAAAAGCCAGCCTTTAGTGAACTGGCCTGCAGAACTGTCATGTATAATATTATTACCATGGAAAACTGAATTTTAAGTGTCCCTTTACTGACACAAAACAAATTTTCATATAGAACTATCCATAAAGTCTTTTACTTTATATGAGTACATATATTTTTGCAAACTAGTGTATCCACTGTGCATTAGTTCCATTTTTTTAAGTGATAGAAAAGGCCTGGGAATTATAAAAGAGAAATTTAGAAAAGAAAATTAAAACTATATACTTAACAAGATGCAACGTTGAAATTCTTTGCTGCGTGTTAATTAAATCATGAGTAGGAGTGGCAGAGAGAGAAAAATGGAGAATTGAGTTACTGCACAGAGGTAAATGAGAGAAATATGTTTTTAAGACAGTACTTTGTGGCTGTTTCTGAGTCTTTCTGTCTATGCTTTGGGAGAATGATTAGTCACCTCAGTGAATCTTCCACCCTCTATAATCCATATGAGCAAGTAAACCATAGACAACCTTTGAGACTTTATGCATTTCTCACGTCAGCCACTTTGGAAGGAGTTGCCCATACCAAGGGGTGAGAGAGACACTTGTAGTGAACTTTGCAGCATATGGCACCATTTGCTATTATTCAGAAGTGGCATTTGCTTTAGAATTCAAGTCTTTGGGAAACAAAACGGTTTTAACTGCTTGTAATCTTAGTGCAGAAGATACAAGTGGGTGAAAGGATCATATTGATACTCTTTACTGAAATGGAAATTAGGCTTATATCTAAAGATTTAAAAAAGCTATTTCCATTTTCAGGTGCATATTTTGCTAAAAGATGACTAGATGGCTACACGTTTAAGAAGAAGCGTAAAGTGAAAAAAAGGTAAGCTTAGTGGATTGCATCATTAGCTGATTAAAGAAAATGTTAACTGAAACATCACCGTCAAGCATATGGACTGATCTAATTAGTTGATTACTAATTCAGATTTAGTGCTGAGCACCTTTACTTTGAACATCAATTTCAGCTTAATAGGAAGTTCTTCCTGCTTCTCTGGCATCAAAGAAAACTAGGCTTGGCAGTTGGGCAATTAAAAAAAACAACGAATGAATGAATATTAGATTAAGGCTTTTCCTTACATGTATTTCCAAGTGCCAAAAATTGTTGTTCAAGGCATATTCATTGCAATACAGGAAGCCACTTCTCCTTTCCAAACAAAATGACATCTTTCAACCATATCAAAATCCCCTCAATTCAAATCCATATTGCCTTTATTTTTGAGCACAAATGCCTGACTCTGTGCTCTATTTTGTGGATATAGGATCAAATAAAATACAAACATGTATTGTTAAGAATTGCAATGTATTGGATAAGAAATCCCATTAGCAATGTCCTGTGATTAATGGTGGAAGAAGAAAGTGGACTTTGGCGATTACTATTGGAGAATGGAAAAAACATGAATAAGCTAGTCAGGGATGGGTAATATGAAGTTAGAGAAGCTGATTTCCCTATTAGAACAAGGGTAAAATGGGAGGACATTCCTCTGCCTTTTTTCACTTACTCATTTTATCTAATTTTTTTTTTTTTTTTTTTTTAGACAGAGCCTCAAGCTGTCACCCTGGATAGAGTGCTGTGACTTCACACCTCACAGCAACCTCTAATTCCTGGGCTCAAGCGAGTCTCTTGCCTCTGCCTCCCAAGTAGCTGGGACTACAGGCGCCCGCCACAACGTCTGGCCATTTTTTGGTTGCAGCCGTC
>CAUYON010044571.1:0-13853 GCA_963573935.1 Arctocebus calabarensis
TCATATAGTAAACAAGAAAATATCATGAATGGTATGTCAATCAGGTTGATAAAATATCTCAGATTGCATGTGAAGCCCCCACACTGTACCCCATGGTTGAACTAATGTACACAACTATGATTCAATAAAAAAAAAAAAAAATCCCCAACCTCTGGGGTTGCTGGGTTGGGTGGTTCCCTTGAGGTCAGCAGCTCTTTGACAGCCTGATCAGACAAGGTACCCCACATCCACCAAATAGAGACGAAAGGCAAAAATACTATGAATCAAACCAAAATAAATATACAGAAAACCTTACAGGATAAAATGGGGGGGAGGGACCAAATAACAGGGGCAGAAACACTAGCAAAAATGAAGTTCTTATTATTAAATAAGGCAACAATGGAAAATTATATTTATACTAGAAAAGTGAAGAAAGAAAAAAAAAAGAAAAATCTATGGGGGAAAAGTTGAAAAACAAAATCCAAAACACAGCCATGTATATATCTTGCTGAATATTGTCTGGGCAACAGGTGATCTTCTGGGGTATAATATGCTAATCGCTGTGCTGATACAGCTATATGTGATGGAGATTGGAGGCCTCAGACCCTGCCTGAGTCTCTCCTCAACATGCTTAAAAGACACTTTAAACTATTAACCTTGGCTAAACAGAAGCTTTCTCAGGAAAGCACTTGTCACTGGGATCTCTCCTGAAGTGGCTGCCTGCTTATCTGGTGTACCCAAACCAGCCTCACTTAATGTCCCTTAGGGCCAAAGTTGCATTGCAGCCCTCCCACTGCCAAACACTAAAAGTTCCACTCTTCCCAGCCTTTGGCATTGCTCATAGTCACTAGATAACTCACCCAAGATCTCCAAGCTAGAGCCTAGCTCTGCAACCCTGAGCACAGAGCCTGCAGGGGCAGTTCTCCCACAGTGGCTTTGCATGGGGCCCACACCTGAACAATGTTAGCAACATTCTGGCCTAGTATCTTTATCCTGTGCCTTGAACAATGCTTTAATTCACCTGCACTCTTGCCCAAGTTCTCCCAAGGTAATTCAACTGAGTGCCTAAGTCCAAACAAACAAAACAACCCATAAGGAAGGCTTTCCTTGTGTGCAATCTTGCTTCTGTTGTAGTAACAGCTGAGGCAGGCAGTTCACAACCACTTGACAGTTCTCCACTGCTTTTGTCCTCCTGCTGGGGTCCATAAGTCTCTCTTTTTCTCTCTGCATCCCCAAAGGGATGTTTCTCGACAAAGCCCACAAGCCAGAGATGCCTGGAGTCTTCTTTTCCCAATATCACTGCAAAGAAGCTATTACTGGCCTGGTTGCAAAGAAGCGGTTACTTGGCTGCTGTCTTGCTCCTCCTGGCATTCATTTTTTATTACTGACAATATAGGAGATAGTGAACTGTCATCTAATTGCATATTCTTAATTGACAAGAGCACTTTTAGGGACAACTATGATGTGGCCAGCAAAGGGACATTGTCACCACAAAGACAGCCAGGGTGCCAGTCAGAATTTTCACTGCAATCAGACAGAAATTGGCTTAGTTAATATAATAAATTCCAACACCAACCTAATTTATCAAGAAATGCCTGGTATTTGGGACCTACAGAATATTGTTTGAAGATTTCTTATAGATTTTTAAGCCTCAGATTGTGGGGCAAATATAAGATATATTTGTGAAACATAGACATATTCTCACAGATGTGTATGTAGGAATGATTTTACCTAGGATAAAGGAGAAATAAAATTACAAAAGTTGGCAGAAACATTTCAGAAGCAATGATTTGCAAGAGAATTCAATCTAAATTATAATTTCCCAAGTCTATCACAATAAATTTCCAGAAACATGTCCTGCTTTCTTAATGAAAAGGTATTCAAGAATATCACACCGATACAATAGTGTTGTATCTTTCTGACCCCTGACCTCAAAGTGTTCTCCTTGTATTTGTCTTTATGATTTGAAACCAGAAGGCAAGAAGTATGTTGGTTGTTCATAATCAGCAGCAGCAAAGGAATTTTCATAATTCCAGGGCTACTATTGCTGCTGAATTATTTGATGTATGTAGGAAGAGCAGTTGTAGAGAGGTTGCGTGATTTATCTGGGGTCACAAAGCTGATGAGGGGACAAGCAGTACCTAGAACCTGCTCAATATATCTTATGGCTCTCAAGAACACTCCACTTCTGGCAATTGAATGTGTAACTTTTCTGGCCAAGGGAGAATAACTTGGGCCACCATCGAAGGTAAATTCTTCTTTCAAAAGATTGGCAACCAACAGAAGCAAATGGAGGGCTTTATCCTGGTAGTTTATGGTTCTAAATTTCATCATTTAAATCATTTTATCTATTTGAGCAATGATGAAATTCAGAGAACTATTTGTGGATCCAAGCTCCCACAGAGAACTGGCAAGTCAGTTGTTGTATGACATTGGCAGCCATCCTCAGAGCTGTGAGATCCACCCCATTATTGACCCATCAAAGAGTGTGACATATGACAAGTGCTCTGCAGAATCCAACAGAGGCATTTCTCTTCCATGGAAACAACCAAGAAACTTTAATCAAAGAGTCTGTATTGATTATTTCAATGAACTTTTTGACTGGAATAACCATCTTCTTGAAATTGATAGAGGATAAGGTTTGAACATGGGGAACTTCCATCCAGGTAAGGAACCCTTGCCTGTTCCCAATTTCACTGTGTTTCAGGTGTATTCATTGAGCATAGATCATGATGTAGACACTGAGAGGACATGCAAATGGACTGTGGCCAGTTCCTCATCTAGATCTAGCAGGAATATTACAAGCTAGTTAAGGAAAAGAAAAGTAAGGGCAGAGAATTAAGTTTGTGAACTCATTCTAGAAAAAGTTTTACAAACCTTATTGTTAAATATCACTATGGTCACCAGGTAACCAAAGGGAGTACTTTGAAGGTGATCATAGTGATATTCACCAATGAGGTATATAGCACTTTTTTAAGGCTGCATTCATGAACTTAATTGTCCAACCTCATAGGAGGTTCAACAATTAAGTTCACAAACTTGCCACCATGTGCTTACATTTGCAGCACTGTAAAAAAACTCAGTAATGTTTCATAACCTTGGTATAACAGTGTTTCACAACTGTGTTTGTACTGATGTGTGAGAGTGTCTTGCTGAGGGGCTGAGTGGTGTACATTATTGTTTTTTCATGTTTTAGTGTGCCATGGCAAGAATGTCAGGGCTTGAATTAGAGCTATGAAAAAAAATCAAACCTCTTATTAAACTTGGCAAGAGTAAAAGCCAAATCAGAAACATGTTAGTCCAAGTTTATGGGAATAATTCCAGGAAGAAAATGGCAGTGTGAAAATGAATTAAATGCTTTTAAAGGGCAGGGAGAGAAAGTGTCATTCATGAAGAGAGGTCAGCATAACCAGTAATGAGCAGAACTGACAAAAACATTGCAAAAATTCATCAAATTATGCATCAAAATTGTTGGCTGACTGTGAGAAGCTTAGCAGACCAAGTAAACATTGATAGAGAAATAAGAAAATCTTAACTGAAAATCTTGGCATGAGAAAGGTGTGTGCAAAAATGGCCCCAAAGGAGTTCACCAATGAACAAAAGCAAAAGGGAGTTGGAGAGTCAAGACAGTCTTTTGGGCCGTGTCATCACTGGTGATGAAATGTGGATGTACCGATATGATCTTGAAACAGTGTCAAAGTGCACAATGGAAGTCATTCTCTGTGACCAAAAAAGTTCTGCCAGTCCAAATTGAGAGTCAAATTAATGTTGTTATCCACTTTTTATATCAAAGGGATTGTTCATTATGAATATATATCAACTGGAGAAACCAGTTAACCAAGTTTGCTATTTGGAAATGTGAAAAGGCTATGTGAAAAAGTTCAACGAAAATGACCTGAACTTTTCACCAACAACTCATGGCTCTGGAATCACAACAATGCACCAGCTCACACAGCTCTGTCTGTGAGGGAGTTTTTGGCCAATAAATAAATGTAGTCAGTAAATAAACTCACCTGCTCTTGCCCCCAATGACTTTTTTCTTTACCTGAAGATAAAGGAAATGTTGAAAGGAAGACATGTTGATGACATTCAGTACATCAAGGGTAATATGAAGATAGCTCTGATGGACATTCCAGAAAAAGAGTTCCAAAATTGCTTTGAAGGATGGACTACATACAGGCATGAGTGCATAGCTTCCCAAGGGGAGTACTTTGAGGGTGACCATAGTGATTCTTAGTAATGGGGTATGCAGCATTTTTTCCAGGAAGAGTTGATGAACTTAATTGTCAGACTTTGTATGTGAGTCTTGAGCAGTGCCTATCCTAGCACCATCCAGGGATGAGGATACCTTAACACTGACATTGTCATGATATTTCCAAGTGGCAAGTCTAACCCACTTCTGGAATTAGACAAACAACATCATCTTAACTTCTTGTTATTAAATGTTTGGGCATATCACCATGGTGGACACAAATTGCTTATGGCTGTCCAGCAATGACTCCATATTCTATGGAAAATGGCAACCAGCTTTTACTTCTCTCCTACTGGATACTGTCTTGAGGGAGGGCTATTTAATTATATCTTGCCCTTGTCTAGGTGAGAGATAGGGCACACTCAGCTATTGATAAAGCCCTTCCCTGGATGTGAATTATAAGGGGAGAGGCAAAAAGGCTGAAAATGTTGGAGTTCCTGCACCTGTTCCAGACATTTGTATGCCCCATGCTGGAGCTTACAGTCTTCCTTAAGCATCTCCACAGCCTTCCAGTAACTTCCCTTTCATTCGAGCTTGTCAGAATCAGATTCTACATTTGTATGCAAAGAGCTCTAACGTATATGTTAAGAACCCTTTGCACTGAATCTGTGCCAACCTGGCAACTTTCTATTTACAAGTCTGTCTTTGATCTTTCTATTCCCACTAGCATGGCACATGTATATACAGTAAATGTTCAGTAGTTTTTGAGGAACAAATGAATGAGTAAACAATTAAATAAAAACATGATGATAAGCCAATTTATGTGATGTAATCAGGATTGAAACTATGAGAGCGGTTGAGGAAGAAGACAGAAAGCTGTGTTCAGAGGCAAACCAGGGCAGGTGCTAAAGAGGACGTATAGCTTGAACTGAGTTTTGGTGGGTAGGTGTGGCTCAGAAGAGAATAGTGGGGAGTTTAAGATATGGCTCTAAGAAAGAGGATGGCACAGATAGGAGATTCTAGCATGCTTGAATCTTGACACACTGTGGCCCCCAGGACCAGCTATTTTAGTATCATAAATATTTATTGAGGACCTTCTGTGTACCTGTGGAGGGACTTTGGGTTCAGAGATGAGTAAGACCCACTCAAACTGTGGTGAAGTGGGGAAATTACCTGGAGGACATATCATTATAGTCCAAGACAAAACACACTGAGTGTCCCAAGATGAGTACAAGTCATCACCCTGGGGTCCCAAAGAGGTTTAGAGCTTGAGCATGTATAACCTGTGATAAAATGCAGAGCTTTCCAGCAAGGTTAAGAAAAGTAAACCACACCATCTTTCTTTAAGGCTGCATAATATTCCATGGTATACATGTACCACAGTTTATTAATCCATGCATGGATCGATGGGCTCTTGGGGCTTAAGGCACAAAGTTTTTAAACAACTTGCTTAAGGTCACTCGGTAAGGGATAGAGCCAGGATTTGAAGTCAGGCAAAACAGGGCTGGCCCCAGGCCCTGTGCCATTATGCTATAAGTTTGGAGCTCAAAGAGGAGACAAGGGCTTGAAATATGCCTTTAGGGTGTTCTTTTTTTTTTTTTTTAATGCTATTTAGAGCTGTGGGACTGGATGCAATCATCTTGGAAGGGAATCAGTCAGAAAGGGATTTAGGCTTGAGCCTGAGAGTATCCGAAACATTTGGAGGTAGGGGGAGGAAGAAGAGTCAGCAGAGCAGATAGAGAAAGCACAAAGTAGGGGGCAAGTCAGAAAGGTGTGGTCTCATGAAAGCCTGGGGACGAGAGTTTCTCAGGCCAGCTGTGTCCAGTGCTGCTGAGAGGGCCTATATGTTGGGGACAGAAATGCAATCATACTGATGTGACCAACATTAAATGAAAAGAAGGATAGTCTCCTAATGTCGGTATGCTAAAACTTGTGTAATGCCCTGTCCCTTCTAACTTCTCCTCCCCCCTCCCTTTTTTCTTCTTTCACCCATATGCCCATTCAAGCATGTAGAGGTCCACATCTATAGTAGAAGGTGACCAAAGAGTTCAGACCTAGAATTTCCTATTTAGTGTTTGCTTTGGAAAAGATTTTGGAGTCAGTTTCAGATTTCAAGAGAGCATTCATTCATATGTGACCTGAGGAAAGCTTTCAGTGGGACAAGACAGCTTTGGGGTGTTGCTAATTTAGTGATTGTAAGAAAATGGTCACTGATTTTCTTAGCAGCTTGGGCCTCCTTCCTGGGAACACATGTCAGGTGCATTATACCTTCTACTCAGCAGGACATCTCTTTCACAGTAAGCTGTAAACAACTACTATCACACCTTTCTCAATGCATAAAGCTTTTTTCAGGGAAAAAACACACTCTATGTGTATACATCATTTGTTACAGTGAAGACCCAGAGTCCCGTTTTGTCTTGCTCAGGGATTCCCTGATTCCTTGATTCTGGACTTGTTTGTTCATGTTAATCTGTTTCTGGTAACTATCCAGCTCTCAGAAAAGTCTGTTCTTTTTCTAGGAACATCTACCTCTGGTCCATGCTGAGCTTTCTTTGAGTAATCAGTAGGTTTCTTCTTCCTTCCAGGTCCCACAGAGACCTATCACTACTTTGTTTTTTCCTTCCTTTAATTATCTTTACTTACCTCCCACCAAAATAGTGAGGCTGTCTCTCATCTGCTTTCAGAGTGTGGGCCTGCTGGCTGCATTCAGGGCCAAAGGGACTGGTCCCCAAGACTAATTATACTGTGACTCCATTTTTGAACTTAGAAAAATCCCATCATTTAGCACAGATATGCCCACTGTATTCCAGGCTAGGGAAGATGATGGTCTTTGGAAAGGAAGGGGTTCACCAAATTTTTCAAATGAAACTAATTTCAATTCTGTATACATATGTGTATGTATGCATATTCACACGTAATATATGTAATATGTATGCAAAATTATACATAAAATAATATATACATCTCTCTCTATATGCCCATGTATAGACATATATCTATTTATGTCTATTTATATATATAGATAAATATAGATCTATCTATGTACCTATATCTATATATAAAACAAAGGAATGGAGACCCTCCTCCCCTTCCCAAGATATACAACATCTCACAACCTCCTGAGATCCAATTTTTCCAGTAAAAAAAATGGCTTCAAATCATCTTCGCATCTCTCTCAGTATCCACTCTACTACCACACACAGACACACATAAACACACACACTCAGAAGAGATCCTTACCGGATATATGTTGAATTTACTAGAATTAAATGCAGCCAGCCTCTGTGTCTGATGCTGCTAATATCTGTGGAGCTAAATTGGGATTCTAGTTCACATGATCTTTATTAAGTCCCTTTACCTTTCTGGATTCTACTTTTGCCAATCTATAAACAAAACCCCAAATTAAAGCAGATGATTTGTAAAAGGCCTTTCCAATTCTAACAGTTAATGATTACAGGGGGCTGGGGCTTATGGGAGATGGAAAGGATCAGAGGGAAATCTCTTCTTTAAGACATTTAGCGCTGAAAGTCCCACAATGTCTGGAAAAAGGATAGAAGAAGTTAGTTGGGGAGGGGAGGAGCAGGTATCTGCAACTAAAGGAGCAAAGGTGTGCAAGAGAGAGGAAAAGAGGACTTTTCATTCCAAGTAAGAGCTAACATTACTGAACCCTAACTGGATGCCAGGCCCATTGCTAGCTCATTTAATCCTCACAACATCCATGTGTTAAGTACGATATTCACTCCATTTTGGAAATGAAAAACTGGCACAAAAAAAGGTAAGTCAACTGCACAAAGCTGCATAGCTGGCAAGTAGCAGAACTGGGCTGCAAACCCTGGCAGTCTGACTCAAGAGCACGTGCCCTTAACCGCTACCCGACTGCCTCAAGAGATGGGAGGGCAACAATACACAGAATGTGCATTCCATTTCGGTTCTGGGTGACCAACTCGGAGATAAGGAAGCCAGGCCAAGTGTAGGAACTTGGAAGAAACCAGGTAGAAATTAGGAAGAAATCAAAGTTAGACTCCGACTCAATTGCATACAGTAACATCGTCTAACCCAGAGACTCCTCATTGCTCACAGTAGTTACTGATGTTCCTGAGGTGCGAAGGGCTGAGGAATCTTGGGGAGCTGTTGTGTTCTAAGGCCTGAGGAAAACCATGTCTCTGAGCCGCTGGGGGTAATCGTGAAGACAGTGCTAGCTGCCAGCCTGGCAGCAAGCTGTGTGCTGCCACCAGTTTTTTAATCACTGTGAGAACACCATGTCCTGCCTTTTCCCTACTTCCTGAGAAACGTGGCCAGTGCACGAGAGGCACTTCTCATGTTTTCCACTCCAAGCTCTCTCCACTTAGGAGAAATGGCCTCGGTGTTCATTTCTCTTCTTACCGCCCTCCTGCCCATCCCTCCCTAACCTGGGCGAATCTGCCAGTTGATCCAGCAGCTCCAGCCTTTGTTTAGTTTACCCAGAAGTCTCCCAAAGAGCACCAAAGACTGAGCTACATGTAGTAGTTCAAAATGGACCAAACGAACAGACTCCTGTCTTGGACCAATTCATTCTGGAAAGATCCTGAGTGACTACAGTCACCTGATAACAACTCACTGAGCCCCAGGAATCTGGTCAAAGGGAGGTTCTAGCATTTGATAAATAAAGCTGAAACCTTGAAACCGTTTGTTGTGTCTCTAAAAAAGAGGGAGGCACAATTGCAGGTGCTAGATTTCTAGGCCTGCTAAGCAGAACCCTTCTCCCTGGGAGCCATCTTGCCCTGCCCACCTCTTCAGTAGGGCCATCCATAATTCCTCATTGGCCTTTTTCCATGCTTCCTTTTGTTGGGTTCCCCTCATTAGAAGAATGCTTTCTCCCTGGGCAGTGCCCACATACACCCAGGCTAGTGGGTTCGAACCTTGCCTGGGCCAGCTAAAACAACAATGACAATTGCAACAAAAAAATAGCCGGGTGTTGTGGCGGGCACCTGTAGTCCCACCTACTTGGGAGGCTGAGGCAAGAGAATTGCTTAAGCCCAAGAATTTGAGTTGGCTGTGAGCTGTGATGCCATTTTACTCTACTGAGGGTGACATAATGAGACTGTCTCAAAAAAAAAAGAATGCTTTCTCCAGGGAAAGCCCAGCCATCCTGGGAGATTCCATGGGGGTGTCTGATCCTTGAAATCTCCCTATCTGTGACTGTCCAGGGCCAGGTGCGGGGCAATGGTCAGGCGGGTGAGGCCTCACAGATCACCTTTCCTCATCTAACCAGGAGGTAAGCAGGTCTTGTCCATTCCATTCCCTCTAGGGTCCCCAAGGTTCTTATGGAAGGGGATCTATAAGATATGGCAGCCTAAGTCCCTTGCTCCCTATTCTAAGCCCTCTTTTTCTGAGCCCAAGATAATCTACAGTTTAGCCATCAAGCAGTTTTCAGAGTCCTCTGCAGAGTTTCCCATGGAGGATCAGCCATATCTACTGGGCCTGTTTCTGCTTGCTGGCAAGCACAGCCCAGGCAGACTGAGAGGAGCCTCCCTAGGATCAAAATGCTGAAGGCTCATGTTCTGGGTTAAGAGGTGCCTCTGCTCTGCCTACTTCCTTGCAATCTCTGCAGGATGCCCATTTAGAGGGGTTTTCCCCCTTGAAGGCACTCTTTGATGTTCTTTTCTTTATCTTTTTTTTTTTTTATTGTTTGGGATTCATTGAGAGTACAAAGAATTAGGTTATACTCATTGCATTTGTTAGATAAAGTCCCTCTTATAATTCTGTCCCACCCCCACGAGGTGTGCCTTATACTGTGACCCCATCCCCCTCCCTCCTCCCTTCTCTTGGCTCCCTCATTCCCTTACCCCACCCCTTGTATTAGTTCATTCACTGCCCTCATATTAGAATAGAGTACACTGGATTCTTGCTTCTCCATTCTTGTCGTACTTTACTAAGAAAAATGTGTTTCACCTCCATCCAGATTAATATAAAAGATGTAACATCTCCATCTTTTTAGTGGCTGAATAGTATTCCATGGTATACATATATCACAGCTTGTTAATCCATTTCTGGGTTGGTGGGCATTTAGGCTTTTCCCACATTTTGATGATTGTAAATTGAGTTGTGATAAACAGTCTAGGGTTTTTTTTTCTTCTTCTGGGTAATGGGATTGCAGGATCAAATGGGAGGTCTAATTTGAGTTATTTCAGCATTCTTCAGACTTCTTTCTGATATCAGAGTTTCATCTTCTGTAGGTTCTTGGTCTCAGTGGTTCAAAGAATGAATCCATGGACCACAGATCAGTGGTAAGACAGGATTTATTTACAGACAAGAATATAAAAACACCAAAGCTCCTGGCAGACAGAACCCAGGTGGTGGTGGGGGAGCTCTCTACCTCCCTACCAACCACTGTCTCTATCTCTACTATGCCAGCTGCCACCACACCAATACCACCAGGGCAGAGGGGACAGGTCCTCCAGCTCCACTGAGGTGGCTGGGGAGCCATCTATCCTGTATCACTCCAAAAAAGGTTGTATTAGTTTGCAGTTCCACCAGCAGTGGAAGTGTTCCCTTCTCTCCATATCCCTGCCAGCCTCTGCAGCTTTTAGATTTTATGATGTGGGCCATTCTCGCTGGGGTTAGGTGATATCTCAGGGTAGTTTTGATTTGCATTTCTCTGATTTTGATGTTTTCTTTACGAGGATTTCAGTGCTAGAGGGATATAACCTGGTTTGCCCCAGCTCATGCCCCACCAGGAAAGGTTTAGAACACTTTCTAGGGTGCTGTTTGGCCATAGTGCCCTTCTCTGCTCATGCCCACCTCTGTTCTTACCCTTTTGCAGGACATTTACTTTCTATAGCAGGTGAGGAAGTTTGAAAAGGCCTTTGACTACGACGTTCCCAGAGTGATATGCAATTCCTTTGTAATATGAATAGTATATATAAAACTTTTGCATTGTACTATTAACTATAGACAGCATCTCTTGACTCTCTACTTTTATCAGATGGGGCTGTTCAAGTCTATACCCTTCCTTCCTTCTCTCTTACTATTTCCATTTTCTATCAAATGCATAATTACATCCACATTGTCCTGGTTGATAGCATTAACACTTTCTTCCATAACTATGATTACATCTCCCATGCTTTGTCTATATGTTGATTCTAAAGGCTGATAACCAATAAACAATGTTTATATTTTTGTGACTATGGAAACATAATTCATTACAGATCATTTGCATGGGCCTAAGGAACTCCAGCCTTCCTGTACCCTTCTTTCATTAAAAATATACATTTTTTGGGTGGCGCCTATGGCTCAAGGAGTAGGGTGCCAGCCCCATATACTAGAGGTGGTGGGTTCAAACCCAGCCCTGGCCAAAAACTGCAACCAAAAAAAAAATTATATGTATGTATGTATATATGTATATATATATATAATGACTGCCTTAGTATAAAGATAAATATATTGGTATTATATACTAAAGCATCTTCTTTAACCTAAAAGTTCATTTTCCTTCTGATTTTAAAATAAATATCAACATTCTCATATCCTGAAATTTTATATAATGGAATCATATGTATGTATCCTTTTGTGGGTGACTTCTTTAATTAAGTTAGTATGGTTTTTGTAATCTCTTTTTCTTTTTGAGACAGAGTCTTACTTTCTTGCCCTTGGTAGAGTGTCCTTGCGTCAGAGCTCACAGCAACCTCAAACTCTTGGGCTTAAGCGATTCTCCTGTCTCAGCCTCCCAAGTAGCTAGGACTACAGGCACCACGAGGCCCGGCTATTTTTTTCTTAGAGACAAGGTCTCACTCTGACTCAGGCTCCTCTTGAATTCCTGAGCTCAGGCAATCCACCTGCCTCGGCCTCCCACAGTGCTAAGACTACAGGCGTGAGCCACCATGCCTGGGATTTTTGTAAGCTTTTAAAATAATTTTATAGAAGTGTGAATAACCTACAATAAACTGCATACGTTTAAAGTTTATAACTTGATAAGTTTTGACATATGTTTATAACTGTGAAATCATCACCATAATCAAGATATTGAACATGTCCAACACCTCCAAAAGTTTCCCTCCAGGCTCCTTTGTAAGTCATTCCCCCATTTCCAGGCAACCACTGACCTGCTTCTTGTCGCTATAGTTTAGAATTTTATATAACTGAAATCATGCAGTATGCACACTATGGTGTTTAACTTCTTCTTTTTTCTTTTCTTTCTTTCTTTCTTTTTCTTTCTTTTTTTTTTTTTTTTGTTGAGACAGAGTCTCACTCTTCACCTTGGGTAGAGTGCTGTGGCATCATAGCTCATGGCAACCTCCAACTCCTGGGCTCAAGTGATCTTCTTGCCTCAGCCTCCTGAGTAGCTAGGACTACAGGTGCCTGCCACAACACCCAGCTAGTTTTTAGAGACAGAATCTCACTCTGCTCAGGCTGGCTACTACAGAGGACTGGACGATAAAGATAAGGAACTCTTCCACAATGGAAAAAGAGAGAGAGAGGAAGAAGAGAGTGCTGGGATTACAGGCGTGAGCCACCGTGTGCAGCCTGTGTCTGACTTCTTTCATACATCATAATTCTTGTAAGAGTCATACATATTGTTTCATGTATGAATCAGGCACCTGTAGCAGGCACCTGTAGTCTCATTCAATTCCTTTTTTCATAATTGAGAAATAATTGTACTATTCATGGGTAATGATGTTTTGAGACACACATATATATGTATATATAATGTATAGTGAGAAAATCAGGGTGATTAACACATCCATCATCTCAAACATTTATAATTTCTTTGGGGAATATTCAATAGCCTTCTTCTGGCTATTTGAAACTATGTAACATATTGTTGTTAACTATAGTCATCCTACAATGGTATAGAACACTAGAACTTAATCTTCTGATCTAGCTGTAATATTGCATTCTTAAACACGTCCCTCCCTAGTCAACTCTTTTTTATTGCTGAGTGGTATCCCATGGTAGGGATACAACAAAATATGGTTATCTATTCATTTTTCTAGGGGTTTGAGTTGTTTCCAATTTTTGACAATTATAAATGAAGTTGCTAAGAACATCTGTGTACAAGTTTTTGTGTGGACATATTTTCCCTTCTCTCTAGGAATAAAAAGTCTGGATTAACTTTATAAGACACTGTCAAAGTGCTTTCCAAAGTGGCTGTACTGTTTCAAAATCCTACCAGCAACAAATCAGAGTTCCAGCTGCTATGTGTCTTTACTAAAAGTTGATATGGGCATCTTTTTTATTTCAATTACCAGTAGGCTGTGTAAAGATACCTTATTTCAGTTTTAGTTGTCATTTCCTCAATAAATAATTGCATATGTTTATGAGCCTTTTTTTTTTCCAGTTTTTGGCCAGGGCTGGGTTTGAACCCGCCAATTCCGGCATATGGGGCCAGTGCCCTACTCCTTTAAGCCACAGGTGCCACCCATTATGAGCCATTTTTGTATCTCCTTCGATAAAATGACTTCTTTGCATTTTTTTCCCCATTTAAAAACCATTGGTTGGTTTCAATAAGTCTTTTTTTTTGAGAAAGAGCTGTCTCAAGCTGTCACCCTGGATAGAGTGCGGAGGCATCACAGTTCACAGCAACCTCCAATTCCTGGGCTCAAGCGAGTCTCCTGCCTCTGCCTCCCAAGTAGCTGGGACTATGGGCACCCGCCACAACGCCCAGCTATTTTTGTTTGGGTTGCAGCTGTCATTGTTGGTTGGT
>CAUYON010044572.1:0-10840 GCA_963573935.1 Arctocebus calabarensis
ACTGGTGTGGTGACTGCAGCCTGTACAGTTCAAGAGTTCCAGTCCAATTGTAAATGCAGTCAGTCTGGATTGTGGATGAGTTGGAGTTCTAGACTTCCAATCCTGGGCAGGGGGTGAACTAAAGTATCAAGGTGGCAAGGAAAACATTTATAACACCAATCACATTAATAACAAATGGGCTAATACTTTCGTAGAAGGGCTACCAGACGCCTAAGCCCACAGATGTGCCCGCAGTCAGAAACATCGACATACAAACAAAACATAACAAACAGCCAATCACAGAACAACAGCTAAGAAGAAGAAGAAAAAAAAAAAGAATTCTACAATTAAAATGCTTCTTATAAAATACTTGAGAATAGCGAAGAAGAAAAGGCTCTAGCAAATATGATATAAGCACTCTTAGAAGCTATAAGAAGGGAGAAAGAGGAGGGGGAGAGAGAACAAAGAAATTAACATGGGAGAGGAAGAAGAATGTTCAGTTGAGAATAGGAGGTAATAAAAATAGTCTAAGAAAATAAAGTGAAGTAAAGAGTTATTTGTTGATAGCACCTCCAAGAAAACAATATTCAAAAAAAAAAATCTCAAAAATATTATTATTCTTATACGCATACAGAATTGCAGTCCAGTCCGGCAACAATGATCTGCTGTGAGAGGGGAGCGCGGGAGTGGGGCTTGTGGTGACTGCGGGGGAGGGGCCTCATGGTCGTTGCAGATCTCGGTGGCCACAGGGGTGTCTGTGGGGGCGGTGTCACTATTCACGGGGCAGCGGCACCACGCTCACAGTAGCAGCAGCTTCGGAGCACCCGAGCGACCACAGCAGCATAAGCAGCTGCGGTTGCTATGGCCGCGGGTCGCAGCTGCTCGCAGCGGCCATAAAGGCTGGAGGGGAGGGGCCGCGAGGTCGCTGCAGATCTCCGGGGGCCCCGGCGGTGTGTCACTATTCGCGGGGTGGCGGCTTCAGAGCCACTGCAGCAGCACCCAGGGCGGTGGTTGCTATGGCTGCTGCACTGTCGTCTCTATTCACGGGGTGGCGGCTTCTGAGCGACTGCAGCAGCACCCGGACAGGTGGTTGCTATGGCCGCGGCTCGCAGCGGCTCCCAGCCTCCGTGAAGGCTTTGTGGGGCTATTGGTGGGAACTTGAACTTCAGTTATTCTCCAGCTGAAGTGCCCGGGGGCCCTCCTCACCAACTTCCAAAGCTTCCACAGCTCAAAGTGTCTTTTCTGCCCCTCTCAGGCTTCACTAGGGTCCCCGCCTAGTGTAACGCTGGCTGGT
Source organism: Arctocebus calabarensis (assembly GCA_963573935.1). Classification (NCBI taxonomy): domain Eukaryota; kingdom Metazoa; phylum Chordata; class Mammalia; order Primates; family Lorisidae; genus Arctocebus; species Arctocebus calabarensis. Next base: position 1,274 of record CAUYON010044572.1, read on the forward strand.
CACCCATTCTTTCTCTCTCTCATTGATTTGGGGAAAAGGTGCTTGCCATTTTGGACATTCCAATGTGTTAGTCTGGCAGAGTCCGGACCCCTCGGCTCACGCTAGGGCTGCCCGGGTCTCTGTGCTTCCCAGCAGTGCCCCTTTCTGATCGTCAAACTCTGAGTTCTACGGTTCAGTGGAATATTCTCCGATTAGAGCTTGTGGGTTGGGACCTGCTGTCCTCCCTGTGGGAGGGGCCGGCTGCCCCTCCGCCGGGCAGGGGGAAACGGTCTGCAACAGTTTCCACTGTTAAGAACTATATTTCAAATGCGCCAATCCTCCAGATCTGTGTCTCACCCGCTGCCCGTCCACTCCAATAGTTCACACGGGAAGATCCAGAGCTCCCACCCTCTCACCTGCTGACCGAGGAGAGATGGGCTACGGGACTGTCTCCGCCGCCATCTTCCAGCACTCCTACTTTGATTTTAATTCAGACATCTACCTACAGTGTTTAGGTAGGTACAACAATTGCTTAACTAAGACAATGGGTCAATCACTACATATCTGTTCTTGTATATAAAGAACAGAAAAATCACCCAAATTCCACTTTAAAAGACAAATGCTTGAAACTATTAGGAGTCAACTATAAATACATGTTCTGCTTTTAAATAAGGATTTCAACAAGGATTAAGCATAATAATAATTTTCCCTCAAAAAAACTGAAGCTTTTAAACACATGCAATATGTGAGGAAATCCTACGTTACCCTCCAATCCTCTCTGCACTGGAGTGCCACTGATGCACCACCGATTAATCCCACTTAAACGCTGGGCCATTTCTGCAGCCTGAGGAAAGAGAAACATAAAATAAACACAAACAAACCAAAAAAGACATAGAAAGAATACAGAATTCAGGCATACACATGAAAACAGCTCATGAAAAGCTACACTTTGAATGAGATGTATCTGCTTATTTATCACAATGCTGAATTTCATACTGAATGGGCTAATTTCTAGTACAATTGTTCTCATTAGTGGGAGGCTGCCGTGCACCCTTCTGAAATGGAGAATTAGTTCAATTCAGCACCTATATGATGATTCTTCTGGTTGGCAACAATGCCAAAAATTTCCCTAAACATGGTTTACTCTGATCTGCATCATGCATACACTAAAATATCTACTGAAATTTATATGAGCATCAAGTATATAGCTATGATTCAAAGGGTAATATTCCAAAGTTCACAGCACAAGAGAAAAAGCACATAGACTCTTCAATAGCAAACTTTTGACCAATACCAATACTATGGGTTAGCTATTCTTAAACTGTTAAACTATTCAAATCCTCCATCCTTTTCTCCTTTCTTTCCCAGCCCTCAAAAGATTTTGCAAAAACTCTCACTTTTACTGTAGGACACTCAACCATCTGAGCTTCATCAAGGCAGATTCTCCACCACTCCACAGCTACTAGGGGGCTGGGAATAGCCATATAGCGTTTCTGGTTCCGAAGGCGACGTCCATCCTCACTATTGCTATGTGGGATATCGACATAGTTTAGTTCTGAACGAAGGACATCATAGGTAATGATAACTATATCCTGTTCTGCCAAAAAATGAGGCTGTAAAAAGCCATCTTTCTTCACTCCTTGATATACCTAAGAAATAATCAGTATAGACATAGTTATTGCAGAAAGGTACATCACGGATATATGAAATAACTCATTTGTACTCTTTTTGTGTGCTTAGGACCAAGGTGGGACAGGTCCCATACCTATTGAAAGAAAGACATAGTTTGGTGTGGAAGACTAATAACATAAGGAAAATGAAAGGAAATATAACAGAAGTAAATTGTGACAGCACCACAGTGGAAATGCCAATTCTGTGTGGAAGAAAAGGTGAATTCACAGGGGAGATTTAACTTGAACACTTCGGAGTTCTCAGAGGTGGAATAGAGTGGAAAAGACTATATTTAGGTAGGCAGATAGAAACAACAGCATGTGCTAAAACACAATGTTATGAAAAGTAAAATAAGAGCTATTTATGAAAAACCTTTTAATGTTTCAGACACTACACTAATCATAGTTTCTAAACTTCAGCAAGAACTGTTTCTGTCTGTTTCCAGAACTTAACATAGTTCCTGGCACATAATAGGTAATTAGTAAATATTTGTTGAATGAGTAAGATTTTATTTTTCAAATGAGATAATTGAGGCTTTAGAAGGTGATTCTGGAACTAAGAGGTGGCAGATAAGTAAATAGCTACTACTATACAATGCTGCCTTTGGACTCTATTTCCCCTAAGAGCATAAATGTTCATACCAAGACTTTCATTTTAAAGTTTTCACAACTTTATGCTCCAAGTGCTTTAAATTCTGAAATTCTGATGTCAGAAATGAAGACAAAATTCTACTGTTTTTTCTTAGTCTCAATTTCTCTTTAACCTCTGATTTAATATTACTGAGATAGGAAGTTAATTTTCTGATAAACAAAGCAACAAAGATTATAAAACTATCATAAAGAAGCAAAAATTTACATTTTTTACATTTCCTGTTCCTTTTCAGCACAAACAGCCTTACCAAGACTCGAAGAGATGATGACCTCACATGCCTGTTGATCTCATCCACCCACTGGTGACAGATGGAACTTGGAGAGATGATCAGAGTTGCTCTTGTTGATACTGGCTCCATTGCAACAAGGCAGTGGGGGCAGTAAAAAGGCTTAACCTTCAGATTCTTCTCTTCATAATTCACACACTTGGCATGTTGCCACAGGTGACAATTCAGGCACTGAACACGTGGCTTACAATCCATCTGGTCCAGTTCACCACATATGCACTCAAAGCGGTAATCAGAGGTGTTACAGGGATTCATGAAATTAGAATGTGGCATATCACTACCAGCAGGATTTAAAGACTCAGCACAGTCTTTTGCTTCATGTTCTTGTTTGAATTCAGAGGCACACATACTTTGAGATGAAGTAACATCACTAATTCCAGAGTCACTGGTAACTAGACAGTGACCCTGTGAATCAGAATTGATATTTGGTTGACTGTTTCCTTTTTTTGCAGATAGAACAGGCTTTCTCCTCCACTTACTACGATTTCTCTTGGGCTTATAATAATAATAGTAAGGATCATCTTCATCAGAGGTGTTTGATGGCAAGTATTCAGAATCTGTGTCCTTGGTCCCTGATTTTCTAGATTCTTTTTGGATTTTCCTTGGACTCCCTGCTACCTATGACAAAAATAATATTTAATTAATTTATTTCAACACAGTTATATCTCTGAAATTAAACTCCTGACTTTATGTATGAATTTTACACAAAAATCCAGCAGCCAGTCTTTGCTACTTTTGCCCTGAAGGGAATCACTGTTGGTAAGTGGCTTTTAATCTATACTCTGTAAGAACCTTCCTTGCAGTCTGCAGGTCTCAAAACAAAAGGAAGGCTGTATTGCTATACAAGCAATATTTAGAGAGAACAAAGATTAGGAAGATAAAAGGAGCTACTGGTATTTTGTTAGTAGCCTTTTGATTTATAGACTGCCTAAATCAATAAAAGACTAGTACTTTTGAGTATATAAATACATAAATTAGGGTAATTACCCTACTACTAACTACTAAAATAGAACATCTAAAGATAAACCTACTGGTTACTGCAATTAGCAAACAGATTCCTTTTTCCCTTTGTACCTTGTCTTCTCTTGCAATTATTTATTTAATGCCAACTCCGTGCAGAAATTGTGTCATATGCTATAGACACAAATATTAACCCTATTTGTCCCTAGTCTCAAAAGGGTCTATTGGAAAAGTGAGTGCAGTAAAAAGTAAAACAGCGCTACAGCAATGCCTAAGGAGTACTTAATGCAGAGAGTGTGGTGGGCAGACAGGTGATAGGAATGGTTCCCTCCAAGCTGAGTTGAACAATGGAGTTAGAATGCTTGACACAGATTTAATGGCATGAATTCAAAGTGAATTTCTGGTTTGGGGGGCTGTACAGAGGCTCACTAACGTCTTCTATGCTGACTGGAGATTTCCTGTTTTTGGAAAAAAATTCTGTCTGTTGTTTTTCTCACAGTGGCCAGGCTGGTAGCTCTGCATTTTGATTTGCATTAGCCTTTTCTTGATTTATGTTTGCAAATATGTAATTACTTTCCTAGAAGCAAATTAAAATTACTGGCCCAGTGAAAACAGTCTTCTAACAAAATGCCACAATCTTTTAAATGCTAACATGGGGAAAATGAAAATTTATATAAAAGATTGGAAATGTATATAAAGTGCTATGCAAATTTAAAATATTAATATTTAAAAAATCTAGAACAATCTTTTTAAATGCTAACAGCAACATGATAAAAACAGATGTTTTAAACTCCATAATATGCTTAGCCAACTAATTTCACAATTCATTCAGTAAGTACTTAGTACATGTGGCCAGCACTATTCTCTGGGCTTAATCATAACCAAAATGAAGCTTTTATGCTCATGGAGTTTATATTCACAAAGTAGAAGACAAATTCATAGCCATAAATGATTTTCTTAACTGGTTTGTGTTTTATCTTCAGACTGTAAGTAAGAGCTTCAGGATCAAGGTGGGATTTGTCAACTTATTAAAGCATCACATATATTTAATAGAGCTTAAGTTAAGCTCTGTTACCTGCTTTTTTGTTTTATCACATATATCTTCTTCCTTATAATTCTTTCCCAGTGTAAAAGTCCCAGAAAAACCATGACCTTTGATCTGTTTCACAAGACCTTCGAAAATTAAACATTTCAGCATCCGTTTCAGAAGACTCCTATTCCGCTGAACATCATATCTATATATGGAACTGACATATTTATAGATGGAAAGGATGGAAACTCCTTTTTTACCATTCATTTCTTTCACAGCTGTCAGAATCATCACACGTGTAGCTAAATGTGAAAGGATATGCTAGTTCAGTCAGAATAATTACAACAAAAACAAAGTAAAACTTGGTTAATCTAAATCTGCTTTGAGGACTAATAAAAAAAAAAAAACCAAAGATTTATTGCCATATAGTGCCATTTTGAACATACAGTAAGAATTTATCTCAACACATTAAGAAACAAATTACTGTACAGAAATAATTTAAGGAAGACTCATGTTAATCTGTTAATCTTACAAAGCAATAATCATTAAAAAACAGAAAACTCTTAAATTTATCTAAGCACATCCTATCAAGAGTAAGGGAAACATTTATTTGGTAACAGACAGACAAAGCCTGGTTTAAACTGTAAACTAAAGAAATTTAAATATAAACAGACTGAATAACAACTACCTGGATCATATCAAAAGAATAAAACTTTTGTTAAGCTAGTATAACCTATAATTGAATCCATTTATGCAAACCATAAACAATGGCAAAACAATTATTTAACAATTATAAGATACCTCTAAGGATTGCAAGAACAATAATAAAGTTCACTATAAATAGGTGTTTTCTAGATTATACTTACGAGGGCACTGAATCTTTTCTTTTGGTTCAATTTCGATATTCTGGCTTTCTGTGTCTTTTACTTTTCCTCCAGAATGTGACGGAATGAAATAATTCACCACTTTTCCCTGACATAAACAACATTCAATAGTCACGTGGTGTTTTTCTTTCAGTATTCTGAATTGCTTATTAAAATTAACCCTCCTTTAATTAAGGAAATACAAAACAATTGTAAAAAAGTTATGAGAGAAAGAGCCAAATAGATACAAATACAGATATATACATCTTATTTTTTATTTTTAACAGCTGTCCATCACTTTTTAAAATTGTATTTATCTTAAATTATCTAAATTTTGATTGTCAACTTCGAAGTTTAACTTTTGGGACAAGGACTTAACAGCATATTTCATTTAGCATTCTATTCATTATGTTACCTATCCTTTAACAAAGTTCTACTTACTAGAATCTAAGACATATATTTGAGATCTGTACAATTTCTAAAAATAACCCTTAAAACATTTAGTCGTAATATGGAGACTTGTAATAATGACAAACCACTTGAGGAGTCACTAGCACTTTCATAAAGGAGTTTCTCTATCAACTAGAAAGAAGCTTGGTAAGTGACTGCGTATCCCCTTCTTAATTGGGCAACATCAATTAAAAAACTCTGGTGGGTCACAAACATCCCATTCTCTGTGCCCACTTGAAGTTAACTAACCATTAATACAAGTCATTAGCTGAAGAGTGAACAGAAAGTGGTGACTTAAGTGCCAAGCAAATGTTCAACATATGATGCCTTTTGAGAACATATGTCCCGGGCTTTTCCAAGCACTACAGTACTCCTCCTACCTCAGGAAGAGCGAGAGCATCTTGTTTGACATCTTGTCGAGTATGTGTTAGAATCAGAGCCAAAACTTCCACTGTCTTTCCAAGACCCATCTCATCTGCTAAGATTCCGCCAAGCAACTGTGGCCCAGAATTTGGAAATTCACGAATGATACTAAAAGAAAAACCCAAAAACCACAACATATGAACATAAATAAAAATTATACTATTCCTAATTACCTCTCCTAAAGGGAACTGGATAAGATAACTTGAAACTGTATTTTTTTTAGTTGAAATAATTCAAATCTCTAGATCATGAATATAAGAAATATATAATCAAAAAACTGCCTCAATTGAAAGCTAAGTCTGTAGGAGTTCAGAGTGGTATTAGTAAACCTTATTTTTTTCTTCTAGAGTTAAAAGGAACGTGTTTGCCTTCTTTCCATGACCTTTATGAATTAAACAAATATGAAAGGCAATCACTATTGTTTCATTAATTATGTTTAATGATTCCAATTAAACAAGATAACATTTTAGCCCAAATTAAACAAGATAACATTTTTTACTTATAATAGTAATCTCTCTTTAAATCCTAATAACTACCTTATGTTTATTATTTTGCATTTAGTTACTGAAAACTAGCTAGTGCAATTAATTCTAAGTCTATTCTATTGACAAAAGTTGTCTAATAAGATTTTCTTTTCCTTCGAAAGGTACTGCCACAGCTAAAGTCATACCCCAACAATCTTATGGTTTTCATTATATTTATTTTGCAAGTCAAGCATATAAATAAACTGTGCCTTACCAGCCTGTATATGGATTATAGTAGAGTTTCAAACCCTCAGGTGTAATAATCTCTCTCCATAAGAAGTGCAGGGCACTTTCTAAAGAAAAATATAATCATAATAATAAGTTTTTCTTCATTTTCCTGTCAGATAATCACATTAAAATAAGTTAACAGTCAGGATACTGTATCCACATTCTTGAAAAGTTTCTTCAGGAAAAACCACGTAATTAACACATAGGCAAAAGGCTAATGGTTTCTCTAATTCTTTTCTTCTGATACTAATCTTTAGCTTCCTTTCATTTGGACACAAATCCTTATTGGCAAACAGTAAAACAGAAAGCAAAGTGGAGCAAATTACAGAGTATAAATACAGGGAAAAAAAACATACATATAACCATCTTCTACTTGATAAAGGGAAGCAGCTTATCTTTTATAATTCTTCAATAAACTGTGTAAAATCCTTAAATAACTCAATAGATATATGCTATCAGGCTAGTGCATTTACCCAAATCCAACCTGACCTCTTCCACAGGTCTGTGTGTGGAAGGAAAGGTTTACCTTACTGAAAAAAACTTATCTAAAATTTTTTTAATTTTCTTTTATTAAATCATAGCTGTGTACATTAATGCAATCATGGGGTAGAATGTGCTGGTTCTATATACAATTTGAAATATTTTCATCAAACTGGTTAATACAGCCTTCACCACATTTTCTTAGTTATTGTGTTAAGACATTTATACTCTACACTTAGTAAATTTTCTTTTTTTTAAGAGACAGAGTCTCACCTTATCACCCTCGGTAGAGTGCCGTGCTGTCACAGCTCTGGGGTTAGGCGATTCTCTTGCCTCAGCCTCCCAAGTAGCTGGGACTACAGGCACCCACCACAACGCCGGCTATTTTTTTGTTGTTGCAGTTTGGCCAGGGCTTAACATGTACCCTTGTAAAATGCACTGTAGGTGTGGTCTCATCAATTACCCTCCTCCCTCTATCCTTCCCATTTCCCTCCCCCTTCTCTTTCCCCTTCTTCTTAGGCTATAGTTGGGTTATAGCTTTATATAAAAGCTATAAATTGGTTTCATAGTAGGGCTAGTACATTGGATACTTTTTCTTCCATTCTTGAGATACTTCGCTAAGAATATGTTCCAGCTCCATCCCTGTAAACATGAAAAAGGTAAAGTCTCCATCTTTTGTTAAAGCTGCATAATATTCTATGGTATACACATACCACAATTTATTGATCCATTCCTGGGTTGATGGGCACATCGGCTTCTACCATGACTTAGCAATTATGAATTGGGCTGCAATAAACATTCTAGTGCAAATATTTTTGTTATAAAGTGATTTTTGGTCTTCTGGATATATACCTAGTAGAGGAATTATAGGATCAAATAGCAGGTCTATTTTTAGATCCCTAAGTGTTCTCCAAAAATCTTTCCAAAACGAACGTATTAGTTGCATTCCCACCAGCAGTGCAGAAGTCCACATCCACACCAACATCTCTGGTTTTGGGATTTTGTGATGTGGGCTAATCTTTGTATTTTATCTCAAAGTGGTTTTAATTTGCATTTCTCTGATGATTAAAGATTAGCATTTTTTCATGACTCTGTAGGCCGTGCGCCTGTGTTCTTTAGAGAAGTTTCTCTTTAAGTCCCTTGCCCATCCTGAGATGAGATCACTTGTTCTTTTCTTGCTAATACATTTGAGTTTTCTGTAGATTCTGGTTATTAAACCTTTGTTGGAGACATAACCTTCAAATATCCTCCATTCTGAGGGCTGTCTGCTTGCTTTACTTATTTGTTTTTGGCTGTGCAGAAGTTTTTTAGTTTGATCAGATCCCCGTAATGTATTTTTGGTGCTGCTTCAACTGCTCACAGTGGGGGTTGGGGGTCCTCCTCATAAAATATTTGCCCAGGCCAATTTCTTCAAGTGTTTTCCCTGCACTTTCTTCTAGTACTGTTATAGTTTCCATGTCTTAAGTTTAAATCTTTAATCCAGTGAGAGTCTATCTTAGTTAATGGTGAAAGGTGTGGGTTCAGTTTCAGTCTTCTACAGGTCACCAGCCAGTTCACCCAGCACCATTTGTTAAATAGGGAGTCTTTTCCCCACTGAATGTTTTTGATTGGCTTGTCAAAGATCAAATAATGGTAAGTAGCTAGGTTCAACTCTTGGTTCTCTTTCTGTTCCATACATCTACCTCTCTGTTTTTGTGCCAGTAACCATGCTGTTTTGATCACTTTTGATTTATAGTACAATCTCAGGTCTGGCAGTGTGATTCCTCCTGCTTTGTTTTTATTTCTGAGTAATGTCTTGGCTATCTGAGGTTTTTTTCTGATTCCATACAAAACGAAGTATTTTTTGAGATCTTTAAAGTATGACAGTGGAGCTTTAATAGAGATTGCATTAAAATTGTATATTGCTTTGGGTAGTATGGACATTTTAACAATGTTGATTCTTCCCAGCCATGAGCATGGTATGTTTTTCCATTTGTTAACATCTTCAGCTATTTCTTTTCTTAGAGTTTCATAGTTCTCTTT
>CAUYON010044573.1:0-17041 GCA_963573935.1 Arctocebus calabarensis
GAGTATCAATGTCTTTATATAGTGATCAAGAAAATGCCTTGAAGGCTATCTGTAACAGTACGATCAAAATATTTCTGATTGTATATGAAGCACATTGTGCCCTATGACTGCACCAATGTACACAATTATGATTCAATAAAAAAAAAATACATCTTGGTGGCAAGGTTGTGGGCAAATAGACCTTCACTTTCCTCTGACTGCTAGAGGTTGCCCATATTTTTCAAAAGACCCTAACAATCATAAGTAGCTGAAATTAGCCCAAGGGCTAAGAATGTGAAGGGTCCATATTATTTTATTTTATTTTTTTGAGACAGACTCTCAAGCTGTTGCCCTGGGTAGAGTGCTGTGGCATCACAGTTCATAGCAACCTCGAACTCTTGTGCTTAACCTATTTTCTTACCTCAGCCTCCCGCATCAACCCCCAGCTATTTTTTTGTTGCAGTTGTCATTGTTGCTTTAGCTGGCCTGGTTCGAACCCGCCATCCTTGGTGTATATGGCTGGTGCCCTATCTAATGAGCAACTAGTGCCACCCAAGGGTTCACATTATTGCGGGTTAAATGTTCCAACAATTAACCTGAAAAGTAAAGACACCTGAAGAAACTATTATTGGCAATGCAATTAGTACAATGATTGATCATAAAAAAATAAACTATCCTGCCTTAGAAACTAGACACAAGATATGCAGTAATGATAGCAAGGTAGACTTAATTTGATTATCCTAGATATTGGTTTGTCATTTACCTGGTATCTGCTACTGGACTTGGCCTTGGGCAAGCTCAGTAATGAGCCTGGGCTCATTTCATCGGGCTCTGGAATGAAATCTTTCACATACCTGATGATCTATGGCATGGCTGTGGAAGATCCTGGGTTTAACTCCTAGATGTGAAAATCTAGAGGATTCTAATGGGAGAACAGACAGTAAAATAAATCCCAAGTCTTGCTTTGATGGATGTGGAAGGTGGAGGGCAGGCTTAGGCAAAGCAGTTAGACAAAAATCACACCATGTAAATATTAAATGTGACAGGATTAAAAGGAGAAAGAGAACAAAAACCACTGTTCATGTGATGGAAATCTGACAACTTGTGGGTTGGACCTGATTTCCAAACAAATGTTCCCTCACACAAACCCTCCACTCCCTCCTGTCCCCCAGGGCTTGCCCGTAAATGTATATCTTGGTTTATGAAACCTTGGTTGCCCTTGTGTAGCCACAAACCTCACCATCCTTCAACAATCCCTTCTTCATATATAAAGATGCCTCCCCTAATTCTGTTGGCCAACATTGGTTTTTGCATCTAAACTCTCTTTACTTTGCCACTTGCGTATTTCATACTTTTTCTTCTAAGATTCTGAGTCCCATGAACACTGACTAGGGAGGACCTTGCAGTCCTGGAGGACAGTTCTCACGTGTCCCTAGTATTGGGGTCTTCGACATGTGCTGTTCAAACTCTGAAGATTCAGGGGCTAGGTTGGCAGCAACGAGGCAAAGGCAAACTGGAAAAGGCCCTAGAATTCAAATGATCTGTTGAAAAATTGTGCAGGCAAAACAAGAATGCAGTTGATCTGGGCACAGCAGGTTTGCAATTCCTGGTCTCTAAGTGATTAGTAAGCAATAACCAGCCTCCCGCACTGGGAAAACAAACTTGCAAATGGGACGGCACAGAACCGTTATTTGCTTCATTCTGGACTTCTTCCCTTAATCCAGGTTTGTTTCTGGGCAAAGAGACCATGCCAGGAAGCCACGTTTAGATTGTGCAAAGGCATGCTGCTGAAGGGGCCATGATGTTTACTGAGCTAGTGTCCTCCAAGCATCAGATCTTTCCCTGTCTGGACTCTCTGCAAAGTGTCTGCTCAGACAGTCTGCTGTGTAGTCATGAGGCTGGGTGCTGGAGGGCAGGTGGCAATGAATGGAGAGCAGGGGACATTTTCTCTCCAAAAAATGTGAATTTGGAGGTAGAAAACAACAGCCTGTGCTCCTTTTCTAAGGATTCAGGATGGGGATGTTGGGGGTTTTGTAGAATAGAGAGATCTAGGTCAAAAGCCATTTGAATAAGAAGGTAGAAATTTCTTCCTTCTGAAAGGCAACTAAACATGGAGACACACCCCCAAAGACATGAGAACATGAGTCTTCCTACTTGGTGAAAACAAGAAATGGAAGGTGATTGAAAAATGAATGCAAATTATCTTTCTATTTGCTTTTTTGAAGATGCTTATCTAAAAAAATCAGATCACGTGGAGGAGAAATGACATGACCGGCATTAACAACAACCCTTTGGGGACAAGGAGATGTGGAACAGAGTGTAATCATAAAGAGATTTCCTTCTGGAAACCATTCCTCCCTGCCCTGCTGCCAAAGTCTCGGAGAGCTGGAGTTTTGCTGCTGTAAGACTGTTTACATACAAGGACACACAGGGACAAAGGTCCTGGGAGGTACTCAAGCCTGCAGTCTCCAAAGTCAAAAGACAATAAATATACCAGCTCTCGGGGCTTTTAAGCAGAATCACTGGGCCAAACAAATTCTCACTTTGCATGTAAATGCACAACGTCTCACAGTAGACAGAAAGAGGACTGCGGCAAGAGTTGGTTCAGACAGAAAGAATAAGTGTATCGTGACCAAAATAGGCAATAGACTCAGAGCTTCTCAACCTTCCTAATGCCACGATGTATTTTCATTGTTAAAAAGGGGTCGTGACCCACAGGTTAAGAACCACTGCAATAGAGGGTTAAAGCCCGAAACAGTACTTCAGGTATGCCTGACTTGGAGTTAAAACTAAACTAGCATTGAGGAGAGGGATAAAATTCAGCAGCAAGTTTCCAAGGACACTCACAAGGACCCAGAGGGAGGAAAATCTTTTTCAGAAAATTCAGAAAACTTACCGAGTCGCCACTTTGATGTAATGGAGAGAACCTTCAGTAACGTGATCGGCAGCGGACGCAAAGTCCAATGCAGAGACTCTCGACTATGATCTGAACAGGTATTTCCTCAGCAAATATTTGGGTGTATTTAATTCAAATACATTTGTGGCAAAAGTCAACTCCTACAAAAATTGTTCAAATAATCTCCCTGGAAATTATGTCCCAAATTTGACTACTGACATCAAGTAGTCTGAATAAACACGGCAAGACTTGGCACCCCTCTGAGGCATCATTTGCTAAGCAAATAATGCTTTTAAAATCTCCTAGAACTCTCAGGAAACTTACAGAACCCGAGGCCTCATGGAAGCCCACTGTCCACGTTTAAATCCCCCCTTCCCATTTTTCTCTCACCCTCAGACGCTAAAGTTCTCCACGAATCACGTGTACAAATCTGACTCACTTCTTGCTTACTGAGCAATCACAGCAACTTGTCCTTGAAATTCCACTTCAAGGAAAACGAAAAAGTCTATTTTTAATCAGAGAAAAACCTCGAGCTGAGTGAAAATTACTTCCCAGGCCCTGTTGAATGTAGCCTAGGACCACTTTTGAGGTGATCATTAATTTTATGGAAGTGATATATACCAGAATCAGCTTCCATCCTACGTTATAATCAATCAGTTAATCAACAAGTCTGACTAGATCGTGTGCTTTGCATTATCTGCGGTGCTGCATGAGGTCATGGGGAACAGCATGTCACTGTGTATTAACTGAATGTTCAGGGCTGTATTCAAGTAATTTTAACCACAAAATTGAAACTATCAGGGAAAGGGAAGGAAATGTAGAATGACTTAAATAGCTACTTCATGAAAAGAAAACATCCAGTATGTGTTTATAATTCAGCATCTTTAAATGTCTCATTTGGTAGCATTTCTTCTTTAAAAATATGGCAAATTATGATCTTTTTTAGTAAAACTTTAAACTTAAAAGTCTGAAAAATACATGTGCAGTTAAAGAAAAACACTTGGAAATGCATTTTGTTTGAAGTTTATGCACATTTATTTTATGTATGTTCTCCTGAAATTACTATCCACTAATATTTTTACAAATTTCTCTCTAATAGTCTTTTTAAAGGTCCTAGTCTAGTTTGCCACTGTGAGATAACTTTCTTTACCCAAACTCAACTGGATTTCAGAGCCAGACTATTTCATGTAATAGTCTAAAGTTTTCTTGAGGGGCATCATTTCCATTAGGCTTGAAGAGTTTGGGATTTACAAGTTACTTTAAAGAGACAATTACACTTTGAAATTTAATCCCCTTCATTGTTGTTGTTAGGACTATATTCTCATAATTGTGGCTTTTAAAAATAATATTTGCTAATGCTTCTTTCATGCATAAAACTATAAAGAACATACAAATGTCCCATGATCCTACCACCTAGATAACTTGGATAACATGTTTTTAAAAGATAATTCATAAGCATAATGAAAATTGAAACAGTACAAAAAGTTTTGAAATGGAAAGTAGTTTTCTACTTCTTCATCCTCATCTGGTCATTCTTATCCTAGTTATCAGCAGTTTCTTATAGTTTCTATAGAAAACATTTTTGCTCATATACGCCAATATGTATTACACTTACTTACACATATATACATGTTTTAAATTTTCTTACAGAGGGGATCATATAATTAATACCCATAGCATTTCATTTGGCTTATTTTCACATAATAAAATGTCTTGAAGAACTTCCCATGGTAGCATAGATAGACCAATTTCCTTTTTTTTTTTTTTTTTTTTGCAGTTTTGGCCGGGGCTGGGTTTGAACCTGCCACCTATGGCATATGGGGCCAGTGCCCTACTCCTTTGAGCCATAGGTACCACCTCAATTTCATTTTTTTTAATAGCTGCACAGCATCCAATTCTATGGGATGCACTATATATCCAGCATATTCTATAATATATGTCTACAGCCTGTTATTGATTGACATGTAAGGAGTTTTCCTTTATTTTCGATTAAAGATACAGAGAGAAAAAGATTCTTTTATTGCTTGCCTATTTTTTTTTAAACATCCATGGATTAGTCTATTACATTTCTAAAAGAGAAATTTTTAAAAAACTAAGTTTTCTTTACCAATCTACTCTAAACTCTTCCATTGCCTACAATTTAGGAGGGGAGAAGCTTTCTAATTTTGTTTAGCTTAAGAAGAAAGAAGTGGAAAACATCAGCTGCCTTGATTGATTTCCAATCCAGGTGTGGAGGCTTTTATCTTGAAGATACACTTGGAATGAGGACCACAGCAATGCTCGCCAATGATCACTCTAGGATACTACAAAATGAGCCGTCATGTGAGTAGGCCATGGAGAGAGTTCATTAAGAAATATGATCATTTAAAATTGATTGATATCTGATCAAATCTTCGTGATCAAGTCACACTGTCAAGAATGTTGTTAGTCACAATGAACACACTAACTGAAGGAAAAATCCACTTCTTGTCTCTCTGTAGCAAAATTTATATGAAGCTGTTGGGCCTAGACCTCAAGTGTAATTAAAAAAGATTTCTTAGGATAGAATAACTTCCCCCTGTATATTATCTAAGTGGTCCCCAAGCCATGTGTAATTTTACAAGCTCTAGATGCTATAGAGTAGAAGCCAATTTCTAGAACCTTGCTTTCATTAAATGCAGAATGTTCATCCTATTGGGAAAAATTGAACTCCTTTCTCCAGTATTAGCAGCCAGTCCCAACCTCCGTATATCAGCACCACATGACAGATTCAAATTATGCCTTAAGTCACTGGGGTTGAGGAGAGGTTGAAAGGGACTCTGTCCTTAAAAAGAACAAAATCGCTGATGTAAGTCTCAGTACAAGTTTAATTTTAGGGAAAAGAGAAACTCTGGGCACAGCTAGATTTGCTCCATAAATCAAGCCAGACAGCTTTCTGCAAAGCCAGACCCTCCAGTGTGTTTCTAAGAACAGACCACTGACACCGCTTAGCCTTTGCCACCTCCCACCTCCCCAAGCTCTGGACTGCAGAGTCCAAGGGGGAGAGGGCTCAGGTCCCCTGAGGCCACCTCAGCCTGTTTGTGAGCACAAATGCAGTCCCCTGGGTGACTGCCCTTAGTACATCTCATTTGAGAAAACCAACACTCCATTAGTTCCTTGAATCTAATTACGGATAGAAAACATTCTTCCACAGGTTTACTATACTCCTTATAAATGAATAGTAAGATTTGGGGTGGATTAAAAAGCAGGCAAAAAAACGTGGTCAATAATATATTCCTCCCCCTGAGAAGTTCCCACTAAAAATTATTATAAATATTGATCTTAAAGAGCTAATGGGAATAATAAAAAAAAATGGAAAATTGCAGAAACAAATGGAGATATATATGAAGCCAGACAGAATCCAATTACTTTGACTAGACATGCTTTCCTATTTTATTCAATAATCATTTTAACAAATATTTTTGAGTTCCCTTCTACCAGGCTCTTGTAGATAAAGGAATACAAAGATTGCACACCATAAATAGCTCAGATAATGCTTCAAGTTTGAAATGGCTTTCATTGCAACAACTAGAATATAGCAGAGCTGAAAGAACAGAATAAATACAGAGTGAAGACACACCAGATAAATACTAGGAAAAATAAAGAAAGCTGGGTTTTTAAAAATTTAATATAAAAATGACTTCTTTGTTATGATAAAAGAATTTACTTTTTTCTAAGACCCAAGAAATATTTCTGATACTAACTATATATGAGGTGACTATATCCCACTAAAAGTCACAAAGTAGTAAAAAAATGCAGAGCATATTCTCTGACCACAATGTGGCCGGGGAGGGGGGGTGGCGGGGGGGCGGAGTTTCCACAAAAGAAAAAGAAAAGAGCCAAAGCTCAGGTGACCCTGTGAGCCTCTGGATCAAACCATACCTGGAGCCAATGTAATTTTGGACTTTTTGGTTATTTCAGCCAGAAGCCCTATAACCCTCCTTTTTAAAAACCAGACTTTCTGACACTTGCAATCAAAACATTCTGGTATCAACGTCTGAAAATGCTATACTCAGCCTAATTACAAATCAAGCGTGAAAAAAAAGAATAAAGATATTTTCAGACCAAGTGTAGCTCTCCTACAGCCTTTCCCAGGCAGTTGTAGTTAAGGATGAGCAATAGCAGGATCTGAAGGGTCCAGGAGAAAAAGGAAGTCCCAGAATGCAGCTGTGCTGCAAACCCAGGAAAGAGCCTGGGGGAGCCAGGTGTCCAGAAGGAAGGTATCTGGGAAAAGGAGATTTCATACATTTGATAGTATCTTTGGAGAATGGAAAAAATTAAAGATTCAATAAAGTCAACAGTGCCAGGGGAAAAAAAGCAATTAGAAGCTGCAGGAGGAACAAAAAATAAAAAAGAAATATAAACAAGCACATTTCTTGGATCTGCAGCTGAATGATATTTACATGGTCGTAGTAACATAAACACTGCATTGAGTTTCAGCTTTTAGAATCAAAGCATTGACACAGCACAGATGAATTTATCATTTCAGAGCAGAATATAAATAACATCAACCTTGACAATGTAGAAACTATCAGATTGAGACAACACAAGGTACAAAGTGGGAAGGGTAACTGGCATAAGGAAGAGTATGAGCCACCCCCCCAAAAAAGCAACTGATAAAGATAAAATATTGATATGGCTATGTGGAAGATAGTATAGGAGATGAGCTAAGAGAGAAATTGCAAAATATGATTTTATATATCTCATTTTGAGATGTTGAATAAATTTAAAGATAACAGAGAATCATATGAAGGACTAAAATCAGAAAATATTATAAGAGTAACATGGTTGTCTCTCAGAAACAGGACCAGAAGAAATTAGAAATTGATGTGTTTCATTAAAGCTACATTCTTGTGATCTAATTAAAATTTCATTGTGTAAAAATAGTCATACTCCATCTCACTCATCATAAAAGGAATTCAATCAAATCACTTCCAATTTTTCAGTTTTGCAAGAATATGGAAAATCTTGCTGATATTGAAGATAGGCTAGGAGAGAGATTCAAAATATTCTAACAACTAGTTCCACTTGGAACTGATGTCAGCCACAAATACCAGCATGCCCAGGGTAAAGGAGAGGCATCCTTGTTCGTTGATGGGGATGTAAGTTGGTCCAATCTCTGTGAAGGATATTAGTCGTTGTCCTTTTTAAAACAAAGTCATTTCAAAATTACTAAGTTGAACTGAATATTCATCCAAGTAATGATAAGGATATCATTTTTTGCAACAATTTTTTTGATATATAATTCACATATCATACAACTAACTGGTATAAAGTATACAATTCAGTGGATTTTAGTATATTTGTGTATGCATCACAAATCAATTTTGAAACTTTTTTTTTTAAATCATCCACACAAAGACCTCATACCTTTTAGCAAACACTCCTCCCATCTACCTCCCCACCCCTACCTGGACCGGGACAACCACTAATTTAGAGTACTTTCTGTCTCTATAGATTTGCTAGTCTATACATCTCACATACAATCATATAATGTGTGGTCTTTTGTGACTATCTTTTTTCATTTAGCATAATATTCTTCCATGTTGAACAATGTATCAATGTTTCAATTATTTTTATTGCCAATTAATTTTCCATTGTATGGACATACTACACATGGTTTATCCAGTCATCATTTTTTTTTTTTTTTTTGTACAAGAGGTATTTATTGGCAGGGGATGCTACAGAGCAGCACTAAGGAGGAGAGAAGAGAGAGAGAGGAGAGAGGGGGAGGGGGTGTGACAGAGTAGAGAGGAGAGAGAAAAAGAGAGAGCCAACTGGGATTTTTTTTTTTTTTTTGAGACAGAGTCTCAAGCTGTCACCCTGGGTAGAGTGCCGTGGCATCACAGCTCACAGCAACCTCCAATTCCTAGGCTCAAGCGAGTCTCTTGCCTCCACCTCCCAAGTAGTTGGGACCACAGGAGCCCACCCCAATGCCCAGCCAATTTTTGGTTGCAGCCGTCATTGTTGTTTGGCGGACCGGGTTGGATTCGAACCCACCAGCTCAGGTGTACATGGCTGGTGCCTTAGCCAGTTGAGCCACAGGCGCCGAGCCCCAACTGGGATTTTAATACAGATCTTTATATCAATTTGGAGTGCTACTGCCATCTTAACAATATGAAGTTTTCTGATCCATGGGCATGAGATGGCTTTCCAATTATTAACATCTTCTTTAATTTCCTTTAACAATAACGTATAGCTTCCACATATAAGTTTGCTGTCTTGTTAAATTTACTCTTAAGGTTTTTATTCTTTTGATACTACCATAAGTGGAATTACTTTCTTAATTTCATTATCTCATTGTTCATTGCAAGTGTATAAAATTGTAAGTGATTTTTATATTTTGCAACCTTGCTAATTTCTTTAGTTTCAATGGTTTTTTAGTGGATTCCGTAGGATTTTCTATGTACCAGATCACTGTAAATAGAGATAGTTTTAATTTCTCCTTTCTAGTGTAGGTACTTTAGCTTTTCATATTCTTGTTTTATTGTCCTGGCTGGACTACTCCACACAGTATGGAACAGAAGCAAAAACAGAAGACATCCCAGACACTGTCTTTTAAAATTTTAAACTTAGCCGAGTGCAGTGACTCATGCCTATAATTGAGGCAGGTAGATTGCTTGAGCTCAGAGACCAACCTGAGCAAGATGGAGACCCGTCTCTACTAAAAATAGAAAAGAGGTGGGCATTATAGCAGGCACCTGTAGTCCCAGCTACTTGGGAAGTTGAGGCAAGAGGATCACTTGAGTCCAAGAGTTTGAGGTTGCTGTGAGCTTGGACCCCATGGCACTCTACCCAGGGCAACAGAGTAAGACTTTTGCCTCAAAAAAAAATTTTTTTATTTTAAATGTTTTGATGCAGCAAACACATTGCTCTGCCAAATAAATGAAATATATCTCTATAAATACATAAAAGACAAATACAAAAATTAATCAAAATGGACCAATGATCTAAATATAATTGCTAAACCCACAAATGTTTTAGAAGAAAACACAGAGATAAATGTTTATGAGTTTAGAGTTGGCAACAGATTCTTTGATATGATGCCAAACCATGACCAGCAAAAGGAAAAAGGAGTAAACTTCATTTAACAAAATTAAAAACTTTTATGAATCAAAGTATAAGAAAGCAGAAAAACAACCTACAGAATGAGAGAAAATAATTGCAAATCATATATCTGATAAGAGCTTAATTTCTAAAATTTATAAAGAACACCTAAAACTCAACAATAAAAAGACAGCTCAAAAGTGGGTAAATGACTTGTATGGACATATCTACAAAGAAAATATATAAATAGTCAATAAGGACATGAAAGGATGTCCAATACCCCTAGTTACTAGGGAAATATGAATTGAAAATCACAATAAGATACTACTTTACATCTACTAGGATCGTTATAATAACAATAAAGGAAAATTACAAGTGCTAGAAAGGATGCAGAGAAATTAAAATCCCACATTGCCCATTGGAATGAAAAATGGTATAGCCACTGGGGCAGTTTAGTATTTCCTCAAAAACTCAATATAGAATTACCTAGCAATTCTACTAGGTACGTATCCTAGAGAAATAAAAACAGTGACTTGACCAGACCCTTTTTTTTTTTTGCCAATATTCATTGCAGCATTATTCACAATAGCCAAAAGGAGGAAAGGTCCATCAGCAAATGAATGGATAGACAACATGTGGTATATATACAAAATGGACTATTATTTGGCTGTAAAAAAGAATGAAGTTCTGACACATGCAACTACATGGATGAACCTTGTAAACATATCCTTAACTGAAATAAGCCAAACATAAAATAATAAATATAGTAGAACCTCCACAGTTGACCGTCTCCCTACATTGACTACCTCCTTAATTTGATCTAATTTTCTTAGACTGGACATGCACCACATGTACCTATCAGTACATAGGCCTAGTTCCTTATGTGGACCACCTCCAAATGCTGATCAGTTAGTTACAATTACTTGGGTGGTCAACTTACAGAGGTTCTACTGTATTGCATAATTCTACTTATTGAAGTATCTAGAATAGATGAACTCATAAAAAGGGTAAGTAGATTAAAGGTTACCAGGGATTAGAGCAAGAAAGGAACAGGGAAGTTATATCGCTTAATTGAGACAGCATTAGGTAGGGGTAATGAAAAAGTTATGGAAAAAGATAGTGGTGTTGGTTGTACTATGGTATGAATATAATTAATGCCACTTAATTTTACAGTTAAAGTACTAAAATGACAAATTTATGTTATTGTATTTGACCACAATAATAGCACAAAATGGTTTAAAAATATTTAAGAGTGGTCACTGTGGAAAACAATGAGGGAGGAAGAATTTCTCATTTGAAAAACTCCTGTACTTGTTTGAATTTTTATTACATGCATATGTACTATTTTTTAAGTCAACAAAAGCATCTGTTTTAGAAATTGGTTTTAGTTTCTTAGTTATGATTTCTTCCATTTTAAAAGTTTGTATGCTAAAAAACATAACTTTCTAACAGTTTTTTGGTTTCTAAAAGTGGAGACATCTTTTAATCTTTTGAGTAAATTTTGCCCGGGTAAAATGACCAGAAAGGGTTCCTTGGTTTCATGCTTAAAACAAGTGATCACTCGTCAATTCTAGAGAAATCTATAAGTCTCCATTAATCTTAATTTAGATGTCCCATATTGAGTGTTTGCAGTTAAATTTAGTAACTTAAGTAGAGCTATATACCCTTGTATAGTTGGAAGATACCTTTTTCTTCAATTTGAATTTTTTTTTTTTTTTTTTTTGCTTCCTAGGAGATCTATATGCGTGTGTGTGTGCGCGCGTGTGAGTGTGTGTGTGTGTGTGTGTATTGGTCTAAATAGATGTGTCTGATCCTCTGTATGCATATGGTAGAGGAGATGGTGAAAAGGACTGGGCTGAACTTTTCATAGTACATACTTGAGCCCCACATGCTGATACCTACATACGGCACTGGAGTAAACAGAAAGCTCCAAGCGCCAGGAAATATATCGTCAGGTACTGTGATTGTCTCTCTAGACCACAGATTAACAGGAGCTTGGATGAGGACCCCTTTCTGCCTCTGGTCCCAGACCCCAGGTCAGAGAGACGTGGTCACAGACATGGCTTTTAGCTGCACTTAAGTTGGTCCCTGCAACCCGCTTATCTGTTTTTATGTGTCATGGCTTAGCCTCTCAACATCTTTTTTGAGTGTCTTTCTATTTTGCCCACCATGTGGATTTTTTTAATGGTGACACCAAAGAATTGATCCCAGAAAAGATCCTTGTACATCTTTTCAGTCTCTCTCTCCCCATTCTGTTGATTTGAAAGCACAATGACCCATCATTGAGACTAGCAAAGACAGAACCTCCCCAAAGGTCTGAAGAGGAGGCAAAGCAAAACAGGCAAAGATCAAAATCCTACTTGGGTCTGGGACAGAGAAGATTCCACATTACTGAACCTTGGCTCTATGACATTAGCACAGCATATGGTACAGCTCTTTATAAGCACAAGTATCTTCTTACCTCTTCTCCTTCTGGACTGGAAGCTGCTTGAGTCCAGAGACTTATTTAGAGCAGTTTCTCTCGTACCTAAGAGGACAGGTACTGCTGTGGCAGACACATAAGCACTCAGATATTTATTGCACAAATATATCATGTTTCAAATGAAAGTATCTCACGTAGTTGAGATGATGCAAGGGAAATCATTTGCTGTTTTCAACAAAATTGAAGCTTCTATATCAAAGGGAAATGCTAATTTTAAGGACTTACAAATATAGCACATAAATTTTCAAAAAGAAACTTTTTTAGAGAAGCAAAATGTGAGTAGGATATCACCTGAATTTTTTAGGAATGTTAGAAACACTTCTCCTGAACAAGAAATAAGAGCACTGGTACAAATGAAATATAATAATTGCAAACACATTGGATTTAAAATTTAGTGGTTTCTGTCTTGCACAGAATCTGTCTTGTACAGATTCTCAGTTTCAACAAATGTCATTTAAATAAATGACAGAAGATCAGATATTTTATGACTAAACATTCACAAAAATGATTATTTTAAGTCTTATCTTCTCATGACGCTCCTTTCATACAAGTTTATTTTTATTGGACCACCAGCAGCAAATTCCTGCAATTTTATAACCTTGTGACATTGTTGTCATTGCTTTTAGCACAGGCACTGCTACATCTGTTAGTGAAGAACCTAAAAGTATTCTCTTATGAGTCACTAAAATACAATTGCCAAAACCAATTAAACTAGTGCCAAATATGACAAGTCACCAGAAGACTTTTAGCAATTTACAATGTTTTTGCTAGGAAAGGGAAATAAGAAAAGAGAGAAGAAAATTTGCATAACACTTTTTTCTTCTTTTTTGCTGATGAGCTTCAGAAATTATAATCACTGAAATTTAGTAATGCTGACTACATTACTATTTCTGCTCGTGCTTTTATAGTATGGTCCACAGATAATCATTAAGATTATCCTTTCCATCTCCACACTACAAAATATTCCTGTTCTTTTTGAGCTGGAAATACTAACCAAAATGAAAGAACAACATTGTATATCAAATAAGCACACTGTACCCCCCAAAAGCATTAATGTACACAGTTATGATTTTAATAAAGAATTTTTAAAAATTAAAAAAAAACAAAATGAATGAACAAACTATAGAAGAAGCAATGGCTAAATTTCAGGGCGAATAATTAAGGCATGACAATATACATGTGTAGTGGGTAATAAAGTAAATTAACAGTTTACCTTATTATCCCAGCTTTGGGATAGGAAATTTAGATAATTTAGATAATTTCCTATCCCAAAGGCATGAAACAAGAATTAGAGATTATCAATGGGGGAAGTATTTTCCCATCCTTACCTCAATATTTTCAAGAAAAGTAAGAACAGATCTCCAGCACTTGTAGGAGATAGGCCATCTTATTAAATGTTTTGTTTTAAGAGGGAAGAGTATAAATTTATCATAATATGGAAGACACAAGAATAAGTAAACTATTCAATTGACCTTGTATCTTCCCACTTACATCTCTCCAGACTCACCAAGTAGAGAACTGAGGTTGCTGTTTCAACAAAATTGAAGCTTCCATATTGTTTTTTCTAAAAGATTCCAACGATAGAAGAAACAGTGCATTTAGTTAAATAGTCAGTTGCACTATCCACATTTCAGGTCCTAAATTCCTACATGTGGCTAGTGCCTACCACCACATCAGCCAACATAGATGCAGAACATTCCATCAGTATAGACATTTCTGTTGGTCAGTAGTAATGAAGAGGCTGGGGCCGCTGAAAGGGAATAGAAATAAGCCAGACTAACTGAAGCAGAGACGGTGGTTTCCAGGCAAGGAGGGGGAAATGGGAGATATTGGTCAAAGGATACAAAATGTCAGTTAAGCAAGATGAATAAGTTCTGAATATCTAATGCACAGTGATGTGAATGTAATTACCAATACTGTATTGTAGACTTGAAATTTGCCAAGATGGTAGACTTCGGTGTTCTCACCACCAAAAAGGGAGAAAAAAAGAAAATGATCAGCATGAATGAAGCAGAGCTAAAAAAAAAAAAAAAAAATGGTAACAAGGTGAGGTGATACACAAGAGATATGCTAATTAATTCCATTGTGATGGTTTTCCCCACAATGCAACAATGCATATAAACATCAAAATATCGAGTTGTACACCTTAAATATAAAAATAAAATAAAATAAAATCAGACTAAATAATTTTCTTATTGAAAATTTAAAAATACATATTCTCTCTCATTTTGAAATGTCTAGGTTTTTAAATGCTTCCAAAGGACTAGAGGAAAAAAGAGAATGGAACAGAGAAAGGGACATGGGGATCTACTTGTGTGTATTGCTCATGAAAATATGCAACAAATCTCAAAGCAGAGACACTAATTTAGCTTTGCATGGAGGCCTGACATCACCACCTAGGCCAAGTGGATCAAAGATGCTTCTTCCCACAAGCAGGGAGACTATGCTGGTAGTCAGTGACAAAAATGATCTTTCTCATCAAATGAGGATGCTATAAAATGTTGACCTGAATTGGGCTCACCCCTTTGTTCTGCACTGGGATAGAAGCCATTGAAAATGTATTTCCAGCTGAACTGAGGCTCATTACGCAGTGACCCTGCATAGGAACCTTTTGTTCAGCAAAGTGGGCATGCCAGCCAGAGCATAACTGACCACCTATCTCTCCCTGGAAGTCTTTTGAGCCCTTTTTTGGCTCCAGCTAAATCATGGCAGCAGTTGAAGCTTAATAGAACTCTACTCACTGAATGAAGAGCTGGCTCTGGAATCTTATCTCAGATTGCAATCTAAATATCATGCTGCATTTATTTCATGCATACTGAAAATGGAAAGCTCGCTTTGGTTGGTCCCATGGTTATTTCTGACCTGTTTTGCTTCTCTACTTGAATAAATTCTCCAAGAATTACACATAACAACACTTAGTTTGTGAGCAATTTATGATCTAAAAATCTAGGCCCTTGTAAGGAGGATCCCCTAGTGATTTTGACACCATGATGATTTTAAACCTGCCTGCAATTTACATCTTTAAAGTATATTGTGGCCAGCTAGATTCTCCCCAGGCTTCAACCATTCTTTGCCAAGAGCAAGAGGAGGTGTTAGGATATAAAGCTGTCATTAGCTAGAGGGTTGAAGGATGCTGTTTGAGTTGTGACTGTGAATGCCCAAGACATTCCACAGATGACAAGATCTCTGGAGCCTACACTTTGAATCTAAAGCATTCTCTATAATTTCAAGACTGGTTCCACCCTAGAAGATGCCTTACAGTAACTTGAGCCCTAATTATGTACCAGCTATTATTCCTAGGTGTGCACAATGAACTCAGCAGACAAAACTTCGAGTTCTCACAGACCTCTAATTACATGTCCTTTGGAAATTAGGAGGATCAGCCACAAACATTCACTAATAAACTCTCATTTCAAAATGGGACAATTTGATTCCAATCTGGAACATCATCACTCTGGAAACAATTTAAGAATGTTAATGGGGTTTTTTTGCCAAAGGAAAAAATTAACATCTCCTATGAGAACTGGGGGGGTTGAGGGAACTACAATTTACTGATCATTTGTAAGTGCCAGGAGCTACACTACCTAACATTACATAAATTAGCTTATTTAAGTCTTATAACTGAAAGGTGTTGCAGGGGGACCCAGAGATGACACCAGAGAGGAGATGTTCAGGCCAGGTTAATTGAAAGGGACAGAGACCTGCTTGGGGAGGGCAAAATGATGTCTGTGCTCAGGGGGCAGTTAGAGACCCCTATTATAGGGCTCATAGTTGAGACTGTACCTAACCCACTATGGGGCCATAGGGCTTTGGTGGGTTAGGGTCTTTGGGTGAGAGTTTCAGGGGTGGGACTAACTAGGTCCTTTGTCCTAGGAAAAGGGGGACAGGGTTTGTGTAGGGCCCAGACAGGCCCCCCAACAGTAACAATCTCATGAATTACATGCTAATTATCCTCAGTTTACAGATGAGGAAAGACAATATTGGGAAGGTAATAAACCAATGAATTTATGGGTCCAAAACTGGGGGCCAAGTCTGATGGACTGAGAGCACAGACTCTCTTGCACAGTGTACAGAAGACAGCTCATTACCCTAGAGAAGTACAGCTTACAATATCAGAGTTCTGTGCAGACAAGAAAAGAAAGAGAGACAATCGAAAAAGAAGGACTAGGCAGGGTATGTTGGCTCACGCCTGTAATCCTAACACTCTGGGAGGCTGAGGTGGGTGATGGCTTGAGCTCAGGAGTTTGAGACCAGTCTGAGCAAGAGTGAAACATTCATCTCTATTTAAAAAAAAGGGAGGGGGTGGAGCCTGTGGCTCAAAGAAGTAGGGTGCCAGTCCCATATGCCAGAGAATACGTTCCTTTTAGAAGGATGTTTGGAGAGTACATAGAGATCTAAAAATAGACCTTCCATTCAATCCTATAATTCCTTTCCTAGGTAAATACCCAGAAGACCAAAAATCAAATTATAACAAAGACATCTGTACCAGAATGTTTATTGCAGCCCAATTCATAATTGCTAAGTCATGGAAGAAACCCAAGTGCCCATCAATCCACGAATGGATTAATAAATTGTGGCACATGTATACCATGGAATACTATGCAGCCTTAAAGAAAGAT